>LQRL01054411.1:21978-34263 GCA_001703475.1 Hydroides elegans
CGAATAAGGGATATACATGTATACAATATTATAATTAAGATCTGGGAAAATGGTATATAAAAAACTTGCTTCACATAAATGTTAACATACATTGACAGGATCATATTGAGTATTTGATTATGGATACATTTCTCGATGTAATTCGGCTTGTTATTTTAAATATCGGGCAAGGAATGATCTTTTGGATAACATGTGGATCTAACCAACAGTCTGTCTAATTCTATAGACATACGAGTTCACATTTGCAAGGCATTACAACTAAATTACCGTCTTATCTAGAAAAATGTTGCTATGAGTAATTAAAGTTTTATAGAAAACGTTTGATTTAGTCGAAAACACATACGTGCAATATCGGCGTATTATATGTTGTAACTTTTGACTAAAGCAATCAATTGTAACCCTATTACCAACAATTAGGAACTCAAAGTCAAATTTTAAGTCAATTGTTCACACTTCCCAGATAATAGTTTACTAAATGTTAAATATATACATGTACGAGAACGAATTTCTCTGCTATTACAATACAATGAGTCGCAAAAAACTTGAGCACTAACAAATGCAATTGATATTGGCATAACCTTGGGCGATAACTCCATTATACATTACCACTCTATACAACTCGTTTATTACGAGAAAAGAGATATAACCTAATGTTTGATTACATTTTGAGTACAAAAATATATTACTCTTCAAGTGAGTAATATGTCACGCTTTATATCCACCATGCACTGACCACAAAATTAATCGTTAGTTTTTTTAATGGCCATGAACCCAAGAGTATGTTTCGTCAAAAACTTGTAATGAATTGGATTTGAATGATGTGCATGGAACCCTTAAACACTTAAATTAAGACATGTTTTGTGGCATTTCCGTTGAATAAAACGCTCGCTTTTCAATTCATTTTCCGCAATTATGACAATCCCGATGCATTGTAAGCTGAGTGAAAATCAATTGTTTTTATGTGCAGTCAACATAGGTATGTTTGTTACCATTGTTCAATATATGCCAAGATGTATTATTAGGTGTTGACATTCCATTGGCTCCAATAAAGCAAATCCAAAACCGGGAATTGCTCCAGATTATTTAAACACCCTTTTAAATCAGATATGAAAAAAAAAACTTTTTTAAAATCTGGATGCTGCATGGTGGTTAACGCCCATATTATTCAATCGTTTTGATTACATGACCATATACTAAACCATACAAAATTTTCTAACAAATCGCTTATTTCTCTAATAACTTTTTTATTACTTAATCTTTTTTGAGACTGTAAACGCAGTATTTTTTCTTGATTTTTGCCACACATGTCCATTAATTTTGTTAAATTCTTCGAATTTTTTATCAACACTCAATGAACGAAACGCATGTAATTTTGCCATATTTCTTTATGCATAGATTCTATCGCATGCAATGGTTCTATCTAGATTGTTTAACAGCACAAACAAAACACTTTATGCGGGGTCAACTCAACATTTGATATGAATAAGGGATATACATGTATACAATATTATAATTAAGATCTGGGAAAATGGTATATAAAAAAACTTGCTTCACATAAATGTTAACATACATTGACAGGATCATATTGAGTATTTGATTATGGATACATTTCTCGATGTAATTCGGCTTGTTATTTTAAATATCGGGCGAGGAATGATCTTTTGGATAACATGTGGATCTAACCAACAGTCTGTCTAATTCTATAGACATACGAGTCCAATTTGACACACAGGCATCGGTTGATATTTGTTTAATGGCTTAGATGCCTGTAGTAAACTTAGCTTGTCCATCAATGTCACGTTGCTAGGCAACGTTTATATAAAAGATTGATTCAAAAGGGGTTATTCAATGGAGTGTTTGATTGGCTTGATAAAGGGTAAAGTTTTAAAAACTTAGTGATAGCGATAAGGCCAAAATCGATCGGTATATAGAGAGCAATGATGACGAGGATAGTTATATGTAGTTTGTTATATAGTGACTTGACTATTTGTTGGCGGTCCCTTAGACGCCAATGAATAAATACACCTTTGAATTATTTGCAATGGTGAATGCTTCATTTCATTCGACGACGGGTTATTCATGTTACCCTATCAAATTTGTTTTTGTATTGTTTGGGATTTAATTGGTTCTCATGATTTGCTATTTCAAACTGTGAAGATCCCTCTGCAGATTTGCCGTTGCATCCTATATTATCGACTGATATTTAAACTACATGTATGAAACATAAATTTAAGATATTATTATGCTTATAATATGATGTGTGGCATTTCGATTGAACAGAATGACGTATTTTCATATCAATGCGAGCAATAAATGCATTTTATTCGTTCATTTTCTTTATTTGTTACGGCATCTTAAGTACAATAATTTGAATGTACATTCATATGATATCGTAAATAGCTTCAATCTTAATTCCTACTTAATCTTATTAATTGCATTATATGGTTATTATACATGTACATGATTTGTTATTATTGCAAGTTGTTTATTGTTTTGGGCCAATAGGACTTTACGTGAATATTGGATTTCATTGATAACATTCTTACAACAACATCATTCTAACTTTTAGAAAAAAAACTCGAATATAAAGGTGCAACCGAATCCAATTGTTGAAAAGTTCTCTTTTTAGTGCGCGCCCCTTGTTTCCTTGACATTTTATTAGCGAGATGAACCCTTACCATGTAATAAATATACTGAAGCTCTCGTTGACATTGGAAAATGTTGCTGAAACATTTACATTTCTGACATTATTGTAATTTAGTGTGTAGCGTTGAAAGGAATTTACATATTACGTGCCACCCTTGTGCATAATTGACATAGGAGAGCTGTTTTGGGACTTAAAAATGACACTTAAACAAAAAAGGAAGCACATATGAATAATGTAAAGAGTCCAGAGCTTATTGTATTTGGTGATGCGCCAAATGGGAATAACCATCGTATTCTGTCACGGATTTTTCTCTATATTAAACAGGAATACAGAGCGAATGGATTTTAGAAGACATATAAAATTATGCATTATTTTGATTAAAGATATTTAAACCTTTAAACTTTGTCTATAGGAAAGAGGGCTATATTTAATAGAAGTTATAAATTTTCCTTAAAAATCATCTTTTGAACAACCAAAATCTCAGAAAAAAACTTCCTCACAGGTTCGCTACGCGAGGTACATGGACCCTTATAAGACCTATAAATACTAACTGCCTTAAGGTCTTCATTTACTCGCTGTAAGTAGCGAATGCAGCTAGGACGCAACTTAAGATATTAATTAATACTTGCCCCGCAAACCTATTTAATTTACAAAAAAAAATATTTTAAATCTAATGTGAAATCAAATTAATGCTGCCCATGAATTATTAAACAGCTCACAAAGACTTCCACACAGCTGATATCTTGTTGATGCAAAATTTCTTGACGTGCATTAAAACTACGGACTAGCTATTAAACAATTTCATGTGGTCTCAAGAGGCGTCTAGGAAGTTCTCTTAAAGAAACATTTGATACACGGTCTTTTAGAACAATGGAGCTCCATGAAGCTACCCACGTGGCAAACCCGTATGCTAGTGTCGTCCAGTAAATTTTACGCATATACCATATGGAATCACAATCTATTGATACTATCGGATCATTAAGGTTACATTACCATAACACACCTTTACAATAATGCTCTCGTAACAGCTAGAGGACAAGGGTCCATCTCCGGCGCACTGTTAATGAAACACATGTAATTGAACATCCTGTCATTCTTGAATGGAATGAAGGAGATGTAGAGCAATTTGTGAGTAATTGTCATCATTGATACATAACGTAAATGATAAGTTATTATATGAGATTGCTCAATATTGGTCAGGGCCCAGGACAGCAGGAGAGGTCGGATGGTCGGTCTAATGAAGTTACATAAACATCGTATACACTGTATATACTTTTAAAATCAATTTAGGATATATTTGATGCGAGTTACATATACCTCTTCGGCATACGTTGTAGTATGCTGCAAATAAAATGTTACGGTTAATACAACTTGTATATATTTTTTTTCTTTGCACGAAATTATCAACGTTAATATTAGACGTAACGTGGTTAATGTAGTAGCTCAAACTTCTGCAAAATAACATTAAATTATATTCAATTATGGATATGTTTTTTGATAAAATATTTGAACTCGATCCCGGTTTATCGATATAAGGGTTATTTTTCACTCAAAAATTGTTGAAAGGGCAAAGGTCCCAGGAAGAAAATAAACTTTCCCGCCCCTCTATTTTTGAGACAAGATTAACAAAAACCATCCCCTACCTTAACAAAAATTCCCTTTGGTGCAGATGCTCTCTCTTGATAAATTGAGTATTAAATGTTTTTGTTTGAATTCTAATATTTTATTAGGTTCACTAATCTGTAAAACGGAGAAAAGTTTCATCATGGTTGAGAAAGGGGGAATTTACCACAAATATAAATAACTAATTGTTTTATATAAATATACGATTTATACATACTACGCGGAATGTATTATATTTTGGCTATCAATTAAAACATGATAATAAGCCTTTTTTACAGTAATATATCTGAAGAGCACCTCACGAGCCGTTCCCCCCAAAAATGGTGTTCCCCACCCATTTCCAGCTGGCTTGCAACTTTTAAGAAAATTCATTCTTGCTTGAAGATTTGAGTAGTTTGAGGAACACCTTTTTTTTATAATTTATTAATTTTAACAATATGTAGTGAGAATTATGTTTTCGAAATTGAGTAAACTTGCATGCAATTGTCTACTTAGCTGTGATTTGCAAGATATGACAAGTAATTTAGTTAAATTCAACATTTAAATTTTTGAAAAAAGGTGTTCCATTTCGGTACCAATCTGACTAGAAAAGCAGAAACAGCCCAACTGGCTTCGAAACAAGAAACACCTTTTTGCAAAATGTTAATGTTCAAAAGCAATTACTTTATTGCTCTTTGTAATTGAAATGTTGTCTTAAGATGATTTTACAACCTTTTGAAAAATATATCGTGGGATGCCCTTCATATCCCATTAAAAGAAGTTATTCATGCACAAGAGAGTGTATTAAGAAATTCAGAAATAGCACGTTGCATACGAATATTATTTATTATCTGAATAAATCCAACTTTTTTTCTCGACTTGCTAAGAAAGGGACATTTTGGTTAAATATTTGACGTTCACGATGATAACGTTTTATATTCTATCTGCTGGAGATGACTTCGTTATACAATCTTCTCTAAATTTGATAAAACAATGTAAAGTAAATA
The DNA here is from genome assembly GCA_001703475.1 of Hydroides elegans. Classification (NCBI taxonomy): domain Eukaryota; kingdom Metazoa; phylum Annelida; class Polychaeta; order Sabellida; family Serpulidae; genus Hydroides; species Hydroides elegans. Next base: position 27,235 of record LQRL01054411.1, read on the forward strand.
TAAAATGTATAGAATATCAGAAAGATTGTAAACTTAAGGAAATAGATGCAAACAATTCGACGGATATTAAGATAATTAATATGTATTTGCAAATAGAACAGTTTGCTGGTATTACAAAGCAAATATTGTGAGACTGCAATACAGAGAGATGAATAAAAATATATCCATATCAATATGTAGTTCTTGTAAATAACGAATAAAGCATAATAACGAATCGGAACTAAATATATTGAAAATATATGTGAACGTATTGTTCTTTATGATATCCTGCTAAGTAGATGTAAATGAGGGATTCTGCCGCCCCCCCCCCATAAAAATATGAGGAATTCTGCAGCCCCCTAAAAAAATAGGGATTCTGCCGCCCCCTAAGATATAAGGGTTCCTGCCACCTAAATACACGAGAGTTCCTGCAACCTAAAATACAAGAGGGTCCCTGCCACCTAAAATCCATTGGGGTTCCTGCCACCTAAAAAACATGAGGGTTGCTGTCTCACCCCAAAAGAAATGAGAGTTCCTGCCTCACCCAAAAAAATAGGGTTCCTGCCTCACCCAAAAAAAATAGGGCTCCTGCCTCACCCAAATTTGATGGGGTTCCTGCCTCACCCAAAAAATAGAGTTCCTGCCACACCTGAATGGGCGATATTCTAATATGTTTTATAATTGTATATACTATATATCAAATATTGTTATCAAAATGTATTATAACAATATAATAAAATATTACATAGAGTAGTGTAATTGTTATTTTTGTAATCGAACTAAACCGGGATAAAATGCATTTGAACCGGTTGCGGCTATGAAACTTAAATATTAAAATATTAGTACAAAAAATATTCAGCTTAAACTTCATAGCTTGTATATCATCATATTCACGTCTTTGTTGTTATCAAACATCGATAATCAGGAGTTGGTTACGAGATATTAGTAGTGATATTTTTAATATGTTTAAGGATGTTTTGGTTAACGAATTTTGTATCATAATATTCGGTTTATTGTTGGTTTTATTTCAAGGCGTATGAGTCTTAGCAATCTTATTTAAGTTATATAAAATAGGAAACTTAACTTTATCTGCTTAATCTTTCGGATACGATATACTTTGAATCCAGAATTGGACAACATTTGTACTACAATATCATAAGTTCATTTACTCCTAGTATATCACATTCATCAATTGCATTGCATCATATTGCATGGTTTCACAATGAAAGGTAAGTACCATTTATTGCAGCATATACTTTTGACAGTAAAGGTTATCACTAAACGGATCGTTTTACATATTACTGACAGTTTAATTAAATAATCTCAATCATATTTGGTTAAACTATTATAAAATGAATCACAGGACATGGTAGTAAGCAAAACTGTTTACAAATCTACAGCTTATAACGTTGGTCTGGACCCTACTAACAAAACACTGGATGCTTAAAGAACACAGTAGTCAATCACACAAGCTTCAGTCATCAAATGATATGGTTAGTTATTGCATAGGTTATTTATATATTAATTGATATTTGAGTCAATTGTATTTGACGATAAATGCAAGACTATACTAATATTTCATGCTTTCACGAAAATACGGAAAATTATTGCCCCGAGGGAGACCGCCCGGGAGGGACCCCAGGCTTTGCCTTCGGTCCCTCCCGGGCGGCTTACCGAGGGGCAATGGTTTTCCCGTATTTTCCTGAAAGCATGAAGTTTTATTTTTATTATATGTTTTTTTTGTGTTTGTATTGTTAGCATTAGCTTGTAGATTAGGCACAGCGCAATACTCAAAAGCATAAAATATAGATTTTCTCGACTAGAAACGTCAATCTGCATACCACCCGGGGGATAACGTTTAGAACAAAAATGACGCAATTAATGCGATAACATATGCAAATTAGCATTGTGACGTTATTATTGCGTAACCGGGAAATACGTCTTTTGGAAAGCAAAGTGGCTCGCCTTATGTTGTCTTTATCAAACATCGTCAAGCATGTAATAACATTTATAAATGGAATGTGGCAATTCCTTTAGTGAAAAATTAACGCTTGATTACGAAATGCTACATGGCATGTTGTCTTTATTTGGAAACTTAAAGTAAAACGCCTAAAATCAATTGAATTTATTGACAATAGATGATTGCCCATTCTCAGAGATGAAAAGTATACCTAAGATTATAGCTCAAGGTTTAGTTCGGGTTATATGAATTATTTTGAATTATTATTAAGGTTCATTTCATGCAAACTATGTCGACTTGTTAAAATATATAAATCACTTTATAACTTAAATCTATGCCAAATCTATGTTAAAATATATAAACCACTTTATAACTTAAATCTATGCCAATCTTAAATTACCTTCAAGTTGAGAAAAGTAAGAACAGTTTTCAACAATTTTACTCATATTGCATCAAATAGTTTGAAATTCTATTCAGATTTAATTACAAATTTATTAGATTTGCATTACATATCAAAATATCTATAAGCTTCTATTCAACGTTTTTATAGTGTAAAAGTCACATTTACCCTATATTTGGGAAGAGGCCGGACTTATGTACATACATGATATCAGCAAAATATATAAATAGAGGGTCTTATGCGACATATGAACTAAACAATTTCGACCTGAATAGGATTGACAAACTTTTATATAACATTATGGTACATCTGAGTTAATCAGACACCGATATATTAGCTTGCATGTCATAACCACAGAACACTTCTTTATTAACACTTCTTACAAACAATTTTACAGTTTTCCTATTTCTTTTAGAATGAAGACAAATGTTTATTCTTTTAGATTATCCATCTTAAAAACATTTAATCGCATTTCGCTTAAATTACTTTGGAAAAACTCCAATCGAAGATGTAACAGTCTGGCCATGAACAAATTGTTCTACCCCGTAGAGTAGAGCGTATCCTTTACCAGTGTTGGATGGTTTACGGGGGAATCATAACTCTGTACAAGGTGAAAAGCGAGTAACACTCTCATTCGGAATTTTGATTCATCTGCAAAGATTGATCAAGAGTAGATATCAAAAGTGACGGGCAACTATCAGACACTAACCGTTCCAAGTAGGTTATAATGATCTTTTCTCTCGATTGCTTTTGAATAATCAACAAGTTGGTGCTTCAGTTTACGGTCAGTATCGAGCCGTTGCTAGAGCTATTATCGATTGAATTATCCATTGCATAAAATGACTTTGTTTATTGCATAACAGCATCATCGTCCCTCATGCTACTTGAGTTAAATGTCCTTTAAGGTTTTGGGTTTTCAAGTTGTATGTTTTACAAACAAATTAATTTTCTAATTCATGAACTTATCATTTCATATATTAACAATTACGCATTCAGTTTTCCTTGAGTGCTCATTGAATTATTGTTTGTTTAAAACCGATGCGAACCCTGGTGTTATCAAATATATTGGTGAAAATCTCCGTTACGTTTCATTGTCTGTAAAAATACCTAACATGCCTCAAGAACTTGCCTAGTCCTGCCATATCATCATCAGCATTAAAAGTAAAGTAAATTAAAGTGTGCATAGGCCTTTCCGACCCTTCGTATCCGACGACCTAATGGCTTCGGTCATAGGCTTTCTACCACATGGGTAGGGGCAGGCGCCACCCTCTTCCCTAATTTTACTCCACACTGTTACCAGAAGGTACCCATTTTTCCTTTGGCTGGGTGGGCCGATAAATGTCTATCGCCCGCAGCGGGACTCAAACCAGGGAGCTTCTGATTAGTGCAATGCACATATTCAGACCATGGTGAGTCGACCACCTTTACCACGCGGCCACGCGGCCAGCATTGTCATACATATATTTCAGTTAAATAATGCAACCAATATGCCCTAGCGGCAATGTTAATTATTTTCCCGCACCATTGAAATATATGCTGTACCTGGGCAAACCTAAATGCACCAACAACTTGATATTGATTCTTTCTTCAGAATAAATATTAGTTTTTTTTTTTTTATTTAAAGGTAGGGGCATTATTAACAGACTACCCGGTCTTGATGGTATTGCACAGAATATCATATATCAATGCCACTTTTATATGAAAAATGGGAATTAAAATCAAAAACGCCAATGTGTAAATTAGGGTATTCATTGATTGCAAAAGGTGATATATGTATATTGAGTGAAAGTGAACCGGAATTCATCGGTAAATTGTTTAGGTCCATCAGCAGTCCACACCTTGAACAGTTCAAAGGCTGAAACTAAACCTCACGCCGTTATGGGGTAAATGAACCAGTTGAAAACATGACAAGGTGCGAAAATTATTCAATAGTGTGCAGGAAGGGGTATATGCATACGTTACTTAAGTGGAGTCTTTGAGTTTTGGTATAAGTTATTGGTTAAAAAGTATCTGATTCATGTTATTACATGGATAAGCTATCCAAAAATTATGATCTTATCAGTATCTGAGTCGCTCTTGTGATGACTATCACTTGGGGACTATTCTCAAATAATTTCCACATTTGTCCATTAATACTTTATCACAACGTCTTTCTCAGAACATCTTTCTCACAACGTCTTCTTTCTCACACCGTTTTCCTTATCTATTCGTCCTCACAACGTTGTCATTACACCAGCACGATGTATGCGTTATTTTTCTGAAACCACATGAAACTGCATGCAAGTCGCCAAGCCACTATTTTTAGAAAATTCTCTAAAAATTCCAAGTTTTTAGATATTTCATATATAACCTAAAAGGCACACCTCCAATATATGTTATTCGCATGTGCCGAAGGATAATATTCATTCAAGAGTAACCGAGATCCCGTCCGTACAACGTAGTACCCGATGTGTCGACCGATGGACATGATCCATTGGTCTTCCCATTGAACGTATAATAGCTCAATTATTTCTAATAGTGTTCGACGGACGGACAGTACTGAATATTTTAGTTCTCCGCTTCGTGTTAACGCGATGGCGGAGGACTAATTACTTATAATGAAGCAAACTCTGAATTTAAACAACATTGCACATATCCCTTCATAGACTTTTCATGTGTTCTAGAAATTTAAGCAATGATATGAGGGCAAGGTCTGTGGGGGTGCAGAAGCACATTGGAATTATGTTGTTGTTATATGCAATGATGTTGTTGTTATATTGTTACACGAATGATCAGGTCCACTATTATTAGTGCAGTTTCCTTCAATTCGAGTTTGAAAAGTGTGTCTCATTCATTATGAGACACACTAGTATTCATTATATATTTATTCTGTGAAACCACCAATATCAATGGCATTTTCACGAAAAAAAAAACATATTTTACCATACACTGTCTCAAATATTTGTCAACAGATCAATTGCTTAGCATACTATGACGTGTATGATTTAAATTATTATGATTGTAATTTCTGCTGCTTTGAACAAAAAGGATGGATTACATTTGAGGTTAAGAATCCTTATCTACGGATTAAAGTTTTTTGTTCAAATTGCTAACACGTCATATGACGTACTGGTCTGAAGGATGACTAACTTGTGCATTATCGAATTATGCAATCATGTCTTAAATGAATCAATACATATTAAACTATTGGAAAATAATTTAACGATGAAATGATTATAACTGTAACCGCACCATATAGATGTGTGTATTCTCGAAAAAACTATGTTTGAGCTGAAAATATGCAATCAATCGCAAAACTTGTATAATCAAGCAACGTTTTTCTACGTTAACTCATCCTAACACTACTTTTCTAGAATAATCACAAGTATGATGCAAGCGTTAAATCATCATATTCGTTTAGACCTTAAGCGCGTGTTTTCAGAGAAAATTTATCAGACTGCAAAAATTTGATAGGACTTAAAACCGATATGATATTGTTTAAGAAAAGGATTGGATTTATATTTTGACATGTCAACATCAACCGGTGAAAACTTTTAAAACAATATTTTTGACTGCTTAAGAGATCTGTCCTGATTACATATAAAGTAAATAAGGGTTTATTTGTGGTTAAACAATATTATATTAAGATAAAATGGCTACGATGGATGAATTGAAAGAACGCGTCAAGCAGCTGGAGAATGAACTGGAAGCTGTTAAAAAGGAAAAATCCTACGTTGTTCGAGACAAAATAAACACAATGAGTTCAGAAGTTGTTGATTCGAATCCATACAGGTGTGTAATAAATGTCGATTTTCAAAGAAAAATATATTTTTTGTGATTATTCATACAAACGAACAAGCTTGCTCGTATGCAAAGCGGCAGCAAAAAAAACCGATGTAACAGGGCGATAATAAAACGATAAACGATGTTTTATTTCGTAATACGTACAAAAGTACAATTTCAACGATAATTATACATGTATATAAATGAACAACGCATGAAACGAAAAGGATCTGACAGGAAGAAAAATATATTCTTATTGAGTGTCAGACCCATGAACAATATAAAGACTACAAGGGAAGCTATGTGTATATTTACCTAGGTACAAATAGGTATAATGTTAAAAATCAGACTTTGTATCGAATTATTCGAAATATGATATATATTTTTTTTCAAAATATAATAACATGCACCTATTTTATATTTAGGCCCCAACCCCAAAGTTGGGGGCCTATAGAGTTGGGGTGTCCGTCTGTCCGTCCGTCCGTCTGTCCGTCTGTCTGTCCGTCTGTCATCGCTTTCTTGTACGGGCTAGAACTTTTGAACGGAAGATCATAGAGACTTGGTTATAGGCTCAAATGAAAGGTCTTGGTCCGTAGATGTGCCTTTTGACCATTTCGGTCAAAAACACCCCACCGGAAGTGGTCAAATTGGCCAAAATAGCCCAAAATAGCGGGTTTTTCAAAACTTGAGCTTGTACGGGCTAGAACTTTTAAACGGAACGTCATAGAGACTTGGTTATAAGCTTAAATGAAAGGGCTTGGTCCGTAGATGTGCCTTTTGACCATTTCGGTCAAAAACACCCCACCGGAAGTGGTCAAATTGGCCAAGATAGCCCAAAATAGCGGTTTTTCAAGACTTGAGCTTGTACGGGCTAGAACTTTTGAACGGAAGGTCAAAGTGATTTGGTTATAGGCTCAAATGAAAGGTC
>LQRL01054416.1:2429-15857 GCA_001703475.1 Hydroides elegans
TCTTCGAACGACCGGACCTTCGAACATCCGCTCCTTCGGACGTCCGGACCTTCGGACGTCTTACATGTAACCGTTACAAGTAATAGTTTCTCAAAGAGTTATTCTTGATAGAAACGCTCTTTAAATTAAATTTTGCATTGTCTTAAAACATACCTAGACTCTATTAAATTTTCAGATATATTGGTATTGCAGTTTTCTTTAAATTGAGGTTTAAATTTTATTTTTGATGCTTTTCATATGGCCGTATACCAATTCTCACTTCTACTCTGTAACTGTTCATAAATGCGGAAATGCGGCAGACAACTTTTAAAATAAATTTGAATATTTTCAAAAACGTGCCTTGGCATCAATAGCATACAAAGTTATAGCCAACTAAATGCAATATGTGAATTAAACCTAGCAGCTATAGTAAATTTATTCATTTTACATAATAATTACATGCCGAAATTATAAAGAAAATCGCTTTTCAGGATTGGTTGCGGCCGATATATTTTTTGATAAAATGAAGAAAAATTGGAAGAAATTGTCAGGTTTTAAACTATCACATGAAATCGTTTATCAGGAATCCACTAAACAACCACAACATAGATCGTGGCTCCTAAAAAAAAAGGTTTATTTCGAATGTGGTCTAGATGCAGCTTTGCGACATCGCCGTCTGAATAATAGATTCTACATTTGCCTTAAATAATAACACACAGACACGATTTTTGCTGATGAAGCACATTTATTCAAAAAGAAAATATCGACAATCAAGATTTATACATATTCAATACAAAACGAGTATTATATGCGTACGAGCATTATATCTTACAACATATATAACATTCACCACTACCATATTACTATTTAAGTCTTCTTAATTCTTACATTTGTAAAACAGATTTCACACTAAAGGAGACCAGGATTTTGTTTGGGCGCTCTGATAGCTTAAATCATCGGCACCCTTAGGTTCAATGATTCCTGGATCCATGCCTTCCAACGATTATCTCGTCATGATCATCTAATTACTAATCACTTATATCGACTTTATCAAATTCAAGTTTCAAATGTTTGGTTTTTCTAAAAATTCTATAAATGTTAAGGTAACACAAAAACTAGAGAAAAATTGACACCTATATACCATTGTTTATCTTAATTACATTTTTTCATTAGTTTCATCTAGTACATGACACGGTTATTCGTATATGTAAGTTAAGCTCATCCTCAACTAATATATCTCAACATATAAAGCTATTTTTGGCAAGACATCAATATCTTCGCAAAATGCGCGATTTTAGACAGTTTTAATTTAATGTTTAAAAAAGAAACGACTAGCAGGTACACACAATCATACATCAGGCCCTTGTCATACAGATACGATTGTCATTTGATAAAGCCTCAATCCCTTCGCTATAACATCTTCTGCATCTCTTCCTCAAATTTGGCATCCATGCGATCAGGTATATTAAGTATTGGACTCGTTTCCCCCTTCGTGCTCCCTCCCGCATTCTCTTCTTCCTCTTCCGCCTCTTCGTGACCATTTCCGGTTTCCTCCTCATCGAGTCTATCTCTACTTCCGGTGCCACTTCTCACTTCCGCTTCGCCGTTTTTGCCAATTTCGAGCACGAGCTCAATCGGAGCGACGTTTGCGCATGCGCCTCCAGAGTCGACATCTGGTGGCGAAGGATTATTAATATTACGCGATGATGTCGATAACGCAACACCCGGTTGAGGCGCTTCATTATTGTCTTTTTGTGGCATCGACGATTGTTGCGATTTCAGAGTATTAAGCGGGATGCATTCATCAAGGTTTTGTGCATGCGTATTCACAGCTGATTCATTATGCGGATGGGGACGCGCATGCTGTTGCTGAAGAGCTGCAATTAACGGATTCGGCGATGTCGCGTTGCTTTGCGGCGGATTATTGAGAGGCGGCGGATGGCAAACGGGTGACGAATTAGTGGCATCGGGGCTGCCGCGATGACCGGATGGGATCGATCCGAGACTTCCGGTTTCGCTGCGAAGGTTCACGGTGGGATAGGTGAGGTCTTCGTCGCGTATCGTTATGAGGAGATCTACCTGGCGCGGTACGCCACCGCGGGGTTCATGTGTTATAGCGTCTTCCGTGTTTATATTTCTTGTTTCATTGGCGGGACCGTTTAATGTGTTATTGTCCTCTGTGTTAGATGCATTGAGGGTAAAGGTCAAATCATGTACGGGCCAGGTTTGTGAAAACGCTTTAATAACCTCGTTTACTTTCCCCTCAAACGTATAGGTGTTCAGATTCAAATCATTGCGTTTCGGCTTCAAAACAAAGCGAATCACAAACGGCACGAATCCTCCCGCAAGGGTAACCAGAAGCTGGTTGGTAGAAGACACATTGTACATATTCCCGAATGTATTCACAACAATGGCTACAAACACAAGGAACACCACCATGTACAGAAACTTTCGGGTTGCACCCAATAACCCTTTGTAAACGGGTCCTGGACATCCAGGGGCTTCAATATGGCAGATCTCGTCAAACAGATCACGTGGTATGCGCGGTGCATCCTTCTTGTCAACAAACAAAATGAGATGATGGATTTTCCAGTGCAATTTGCCGTCAATGTATTCGATACTATCTTCGTATGATATATCACGCGAGACTTGTCTTTCAATCGATCGGCCCAATACAGTGTTTACTTCATCTATGCTCTCTCTATCAGCCTCCATTTCAATCTGGGTCTCTCTTTGTATATCCTCGCTCGTGAAATACTTGAACGCTGTGTATCGCTGCTTCTTCTCCCGCATAATGGTCAACTTCTTAATGTCATCACCCAGTTTTTCCTTGATATACTCAAAGACTTTCGCATTGAGATTCATGTAGCGTTCATATGCATCATTGTAGCAACTAACCGAGTACGTTATGGCCCAGAAGCTGACCATAATGTAATTGGCGGCACTGCCTGCGTTCACAACGGCCCCCATCATGATCATAACGAACCCTTCTATGATGAAACCGAAGCATTCGGCATACATGACGAGCACGGAGTACATCCAGACGATGCACATAAAACCGACGAAAACCTAGCAATAAAAAGAAAGAGGAAACATAATTAAATATGTAAAAGGTAAGAAATCTAAAATTAATGATGGACGTTATTTAAGAAAATCACATTAAACAACCTTAAATGCTTTTCGATTTTCAGTAAAAATGTCACATCAAAGCACAACGTCGAGCAAACTTGCAAAAAAAAATGCTACCAAGACGTCTCTAGTTAATCTTGAGTTAACACTTACCTTTTTTTCGGTGTCGGGACATGCCCTATTTTTTTTGTCAGATGAGTTAACACTTACCGGTTTAATTATTAAAATAATACAAATGCACATTAATAAATTCATACCTTAGTGAGCTCAGTCCAGATAGCATGCGACGTACACTTTATATTCTTGCACGGGTTCGTCGAAAAGAAACTAGGCGGCCTCTCATCTCTCGTATTGGGACTAATATTATTCAACATCATACATGATTCAATCGACGTTATACCGAGCGATAGACTCTCTAGGGCCCAGTGGTTCTTCGCAGGCGACGTTTGGTATTTTGGTACACACGGCAAAGCGGAGTATTTTACGAAGACGGGGCGAGATTGAATCGTGAACCGGCCCGTTAAGTACAGCGTCGGTAAGCAGTACCAAAGGATCGTGATGAGACAAAGCGGAAGTGCGAACGCCCAGTATATACAAGCGACAATGGCGCCACCGCATAATCCAAATTTCTCGAACGGTAACAGCAAGTGCGAAATCAAAAGGCGTCCGCATTCAAGCCGTGATATGCTGCGTAGATCTTGCAGTGAACCCAGAACGATTTCCTCAAATGTATCTACTTCGAACTTTTGGTAGAAGGCCAATAAGAGAAACGATACCACATAGCCGATGTAAAGTGTTATCATCAACCCATGTGTAGGAGTAAAATAGTGAAAGAGGTTTTCACTAATGCGCTCATTTAAGCCAAGGGACTCTATGGCCTCTTTACGGGCTTCGATTTCTGGTTCTTCGTATAGATAATATATCGTAACGCGTAGGGCAAACGGCGCCGCTACGGAAGCCATTAATATCAATCCGCCTATCAAGCCAGTGATATGACCCCATGACAAATATTTCCTGCAACTCTTATTGCATTCTGAACCATGCTTAAACAGCTTAAGCCACAGAAAGCGGGCGTCCCAGCTTCCAACGATGCTCTCTCGACAACAGGAAAGAAACGGTTCGTAGCGACGCAATCCACATTGAAAGAAATTAGTCCAAAAGTAGTAGAGCAAACCCGTCGGAACTGATTTTTCGTCCATTAACGCCTTGTGGTCTACTTGAATGTGAAGGCGCGAAATATTCACCGGAACTACTTCGTCCGAAGGCAACGCTTTTACTATTTCTTTGAATTTACTGAACTGTCCCGGGAAATCCTTTCGCGGTTCTACGACATTGCTACTATCCATATCGGATCGGATTTTCTTCACAACGAGTGTTTTATTAAGCGGATCGGCTAATTTGATCGTATAGTCAGCCTTTCGAATCGAAGCGTGGTATATCCACTTTTGCAAAACCAATGGACCGAGAAGAAAGAAGGCTAATTTTAGAACAAAGATAAGCATGTACAGAAATTCAATCCATTTATCTTGCTGTTCACGATGACATCCAATGACACTATCCCTTTCCTCAGAAACCGAACAACATTCGTATTTAAAATCAGCATACCCATGTCCATCTTCAATCACCAGCTGTTGACACAAATAATTCTCATCCGGTACATAACCGGGCGTTTCTGAATCCAAGCCCCGAAAATCACTTATCAATAATTCGCGAATAATCACGCGTTTTGTGTCATCGTCCTGTTCCCGGAAGCACATGGGTGGATCGTCGCTCACGTTAACCGTCATTTCCTCTACGCCGAACGTCAGCATTTGTAATGATAAGATATCGTAATTGAACGCCAGCGAAAGAAGCGTTTTTCCGTGATCGCCGAATACGCGCTCCCATTGATGCGGTTTATAAACGGAGGTTGCGTTGATTTCGAGCGGGTCCGAATTACTGTAATCCGGGAACTGAACGTCGTATTTGATGAGTTTGGTGCCGGATTTGATTTTCCGTTCAATCGTGGATATGATCGGTGGTTCGCCGGGTATTTCTTTCGGTATTAATCTGCATAGTGATGCATTAAATGGTTGTGATAAGACGCGACGCTCTGAATCCGGTAAACCAAACGTTGATTGAGGTTCATTTGTACTCTGTGCGTAGATATTTTCGAATGATATTAACCCAAATAGAAGCACGATAAAACATGAGTGAAGCATTTTGAAGTTTGATTTTTTTCTTCAGTCCATAAGCATTATCCTAAAAGGTATTTTCACTGACTTGCTATGTCTGTTTTTCAATCACAACACATATCTAGTTGTAGATTATTCCTTTTCCTATCCATGTTTTGTCGCTTTAACCCGGAAATCATTGCAGTTCAGAGTTAAGACAACAGTCCTTATATCAATCTATCCAAGCTTATGAATTTGCGCATATGTTCCTATTTACGTCTTAAAACTTTAAAAAAATATTCAATCATGCTTAGCAAACTTCCTTGTTGACTATCCTACACAACCTTGATTTTTACTCTGTGTAAAACGAGCATTGCCTAGATTCTATACACACCCAGTGCACTACCAGAAGGTTCAATGCATTATGACCTCACAGCAGCAACATGCTGGTTTTAGGTGAATCGATACAAGTTGCTTTTGCTCACGACCGAGTGTGATGATTATTAGCAGCATTCTCTTCACGGAGATGCTAAGTAAAGCTCAGTCAATGATCACAAAGGGAATGAGGCACATATAACAAAAACAGCGGAATATAAACTTAATTATGCTGCATTTTCATAGGCCTATCATAATTATTGTCATTTTCAATGCTTACAGATAGCTATAATTCTTTTAATGTTACGTATTCGATTCTGCATTCAGAAGACAACTGTCATTTTGCCTCACCAAACCCCTTATTTATAGCAGTGCCTCCAATAAGCGAACTACTTAACAAAGGGTTCGCGTGTATGCAAAAAATGAGACAAGAACATGATCACCACAATTATTCAACAGCACTTTCTACATTAAAAGGGGTATTTAAAGCCAACATTGCATTTACGTTTTTTTTATTATTATTTGAACATGATTTGTTTTTACTGAAAGTCAAATATATTAGAGGAAATCTGAAATTTGAGGAAGCGTAATTTATACCTACTACAAGTAAATTAGATTTTGTGGTGATCAACCTTACAAAGCTCGGCATATTTTTGACGTCGCACGACGTTTTATCGAGTAAGAGTCAGCTGTACAATGTATCCTAATTTTATAACATGCCGCACGACGTCAGAAACAATTTTAAGCATTTTCTTTTCTTTGTTCATTTGGTGAGCAAGTTTGGCGAGGAACGAAACTCAGAACAACGTTTAGACAACAATTTTTTTCCCAAATTAACGCAATCCTCCTATACCCGTCTTTTTTTAAAGAAATTGGCTGCGACAACTATTTTCAGATGCAGCTGTAACGGTATTTTGTGAGAACATATAGAATAACAACCATTTTGTTTCTACCTTGCTAACAACATGAACGGAGGTAGTCATTAAAAATCTTAAATATTTTGCATACTTTTATTTTTAAAAATTGACTTACAAAATTATATGATCAAATAATTTATTAAACAACCATAACAATGACACTGCAAATGTTTTTTTTTCTTTCTTGTTATATCAAAACGAAACTATCAATAGGTGACTAGCATTAAAGCATATTTAGCAGAGTCATACAGCAGCCCTTGAATACAATTCCACATAAATATTTTCCAAATTATTCATTTGGGATAATTTGTACAATATCATTGTTCCCATTTAAAGTCCCTTTAAGTCGATTATATATCTGATGATAGCACATAGTAAGTGGACAGGTAAGTATTTAGAAAAATATTTTCGTAAAGTATATCTTTTGGCAATCACCGGAAATGGGCTAATCAACGAATTATAGGGTTTTATAAAAGAACCTCACATATGAAATAATATTTACTGCATTACAAAACAGTCCTAAAATATATTCAAAGCATATCACCTGAGCCTGCTTATTTCTGTTATAAATACTGAATATATTTTTAACGACACAATATATTAATGAATTTAAACAAACAGGGCTACATAATGTAAAACCTTCGCATTCGTGTAAGAAAAACATATGGTGAAGAAAAACTTACTTAAAATATATTCACAATATGCTTCAATATATCACAGACAACAATAATACTTTAGTTAAATGTATCCTTTAATATACTAGAATATTAACATGCCTTCTTTTAAATACATACTAATTACATTGATAACAAATAAAACTGCCCTAAGAATGGTACAGACGTTTTATAATGTGATTTTTTTTGACAATTTCTAGCAGAATAAAACGTACTCAAATTCATCAGTTGATGTTATTATTTCAACACACTCTTGTTTTACCTGCCCTAAAGCAATATAATGAATTTTAAAGTGTAACAACAAATAGATGTGCTAAAATATTAACATGCATTTAAACAGCAAATAGTATTATATTAAACATTCAACTCAGTATGTAATACGGGCACGCAAATGTAATTCATGGCAATGAAATTTAAGACTTAAGTTAAATTGTTTTGCAAAATCTCAGATATAGGCTTTCACGCTTTAAAAATGTTTCCAAAGGCACGAAGCATTTAAATCATTTTGTTTGTCTATACGGTGACAAGCAATGTAAAATATTATAATTACCCCTATATCAATATCATACACATAAGAAATGGATACATTGAAATAATTTGAAAAATTATTGTAAGGATGACAACTATCACATCCTCAGTTAAGCAAAATACCGAATGGAAGCCTCGACATAATATCTTTAATCTATTCTTTAAAAATGCATCATATATGCTTCAAAATGCAATCATCACAGTCCTGATGAAGTCCATACTAAAATGAGGAATCTACATTGCTATATGTAATTAAATTCTTCATCATGTTGTTCTCAGCCCTTATACAGAAATTAAATAACCAAGACATATATTATCTTAACTTCTATGTGTTTTTTTTAATATAAACAACCACTGTTTTTCGCATTTTTGTATATTGATATCACATATAATAAACTCCCGATCATATCTCCTGCACCATCAACATCACAGATCCTATCCATAAAATATCCTTAAAACCCCAACTCAACACAACACCACAATTTTTATTTTGGTGCCACTACTCATTTCCACTCAGGTTGCAAAAACCTATCTTGACTCCGCCTTGAGTGCGCTTGTAGCCTTCGTGTGTATGGGAGTATGACATGTTGCTTTTGAACAACATGTTTATATTAATATGTCCGACTGCAAGGAGCTATTTTACCTGGATATAGAATGAATTAGGATTTTAGTGTATCTATGAATGTGTGCTTGAGACGAACGAAAATGTTGATGTGCCTTAGTTTTATAAATATGACGATCCTCGAACTTCTTATTTTCTGTATGTAACCCCTCGTCAAATTGATTTAATTCATTTATATAGTTATACTTATTTCCATTCAGGTTGCAAAAACCTATCCTGACTCCGCCTTGAGTGCGCTTGTAGCCTTCTTTGTGCCGTAGGCGAGTGATGGGGAGAGTGTCTGGGAGACTGGCTGGGCGATGTTTTGTATTTACCCGCTTTCAGTTCGTGGATTTGAATGTTCATATCCTCAATTTTCACGTCTTTCAATGTCATTAAATGCTCGAGGCGCTTTATCTTTTGATTCAGCATCTGTAAACGAAAATCCAAATTCATTTGGTTTTACTTGTTCTAACTACTTGTCATATTTTTGTCGCTCAATTGTAATAGAACATCAACAAAATGGTTCCAAACATATTTTTGAACAGATTAGATACGGAAATGGTTCTTTATAACTTAGACCCTTTACAGGCAAATACAAGGATACTTTTGCTGCATGTTGCTTATAACTTACATGTTTATATTAATATTCATTTCATTTCATTACGATTATACATGTATATCGTTATGAGTTTGTCTCTATCTTTCCTTATCTCTTATTTTATTTTAATGTATCACACAATGTTTTATCTTACCACAATGGTTTCTTCCTTGAGATCGCTCTCCCGTTGCTTCTCGACCAATAGAATGGCGGGCACCAGTTCGCCCTTCTTTCTCGTCGGTGACACGTGACGTCGGGCGGGCTCGCTCGTTGGCTCAGACCAGGATGGGCTGAAAGGTATAAATAATGCGTAAAACATAAAAAAGACTTATTATGTAGATTCAATCGCTCTGTGAAGTTAAAAAATCTCAATCTTACATTTAAAATATTATAACAGTTGACAGTGTCAGTAATTCCAAACTACCACTAACTCTCCATCTTTTTCTCTAAAACAGTCCCCATTAAATTGTACTTAGACATATTGTACAGTCGACATTGGATAATTTGATAACCAAACTGATATATAATATTATCAAATTATGGATATATTATATTAATTGAACTTCCAATTTGAGAGCATGGTGAACCATATAGTTGGGATTTCAAAATATTTCAGATTATTCGATTTATCTGAATAAATAGCTTATTATTCAATTGTATTTTTAAAATAAAAAAATATAATAATTCACCTGTATATGTCATCTTCTCGCTGCGACAACCGTCCGCGTCTCACGCCTGCTGGCGAAGCAAATGCATCTCCTGTTCCAAAGAGGGTATACTCAATCATATCGAAAGCACTAATTCTAATATAAAAGCAATTAATCAAATAATTAAAAAAAAACATTAAGTCATCTTGTAGGTCGGTTTTACAAAAAAATAATTGACTGTAAAGGGTTATCTATTATATTATTACAAATAAAGAATTGAAAAATACATGTATTTCTATTTAAAGCGCGTATAGGCATAGCAATAAGATTTGTGTTAAACTTCTATGTTTCAATGTATTGGATTTGGTCATGACCCATTTATATCCGAGAAAAACTATGGAACTAAAAGAAGTCAATAAATATAACTGCGATAGTTAAGTTTATATGCCTATTCATTAAAAACGTAAAAGGTCTCTGTAAGATGGAGATGGCTGTATACCTCTTTGGTCCACTTCTGGTTGGTCATAATAGTCCGACTCGTGTGGATTCTGAAACAGACATATAATGGCTTCGTGCATAAGGATGCTGACTCGATTTGTTTGATTGCGTCACGTGACTCCTGATCCATGTTATATGATAAAATCGTTACGATTATATCATTCATTATCTGTCTTATTCCTTTGAAAACTTTCATAAGGTGTCTTAAAAACTATTTTGGAAACTATGGTATGTTAGGAATATGAAGCTCCATGAAGCGTATTGTGTGACAAGACCCTTATCAAAAAACTTGATAAATTCGTTTTGCTTATCGAGTCAATTTGTTACTTATCAAGTTGCATGTAATATATTTCACTTATTTATTATAATATTTTTTATTATAAAATCGAGTGTTTTGCTTACCATGCCCTGTTTAGCCAGATAGTCATCGATCTTGTCCCGAATGCGCATGAGCACATGTTCGATGACCCACGGGTAGCTCTGTGCTATCCCGCGGATCGTTTCCGGTGATAATTGCAGGCCCAGCTTACACAGCACTTTTCTGTGTTTGGAAAGAAAGAGACGGAAATGGACATTGATTGGTATGGTAGTCACAAGGTCGAATATTGACTATGCTTAAAGCAATAAATGTATGTGATCAGATAAATTCATATTTGGTCTAAATAATTATGTTTCTATTTAAATATTATCACTGGTAAAAAAATTGTTTCATAGAATTCTATTTCAAATATAAGTCCTGATTTATTCATTAATATATTTATATCAAATACTGTTCTAATACACTTACTCTTGAAATATGCCTAAAAGATCTTGAAAACAATATCATAATAGCGATTTTTATTTCTAAATGTAAGAATATATATATATTCAACTTAATTTATGGATATGGAACTGTAAATTGCACTATAAAGTATGCCTAAATGGCATGGCTCAACTTCTGTTTTTCTATGTGTAACCCGTCGTCAAATTACTTATATTTATTTATATATTTACGTCGCTAGTTAACGACAGGAAAGTGTAAGCTATATTTACTTATTTGGACATACTTAGTAACCTGATATTTATCAAAATAATTAATTCGCTCTTTACATAGTAATCTACTATTTATCAAGATAATAAATTCGCTCGTCATATAGCTCTGATTTAACGTCCCTTTTGAAATTGACTTTTGTGCCTATCCTAATCCGGCATGAAACAAATGTCCATTAACAGATTGAATTCATGCGACTATAAAGTAAAGAGTAGACCATCAATGCTTTGTATATTCTGAATGCGTGAAAGAAATGGTTATGTTGATCCTTAATTATATTTTTATATCGTGTTGGTGGATACACTTTGGACCCTGTACTTTTAAAATAATGTCACCTTTCAGGCGCGGATCCAGAAAATATTGAACCTGGGGGCGCAACGGTATAAATTATCAGGCTGAACCGGGGGGCGCAAATTTATTTTTTTGTCTTAAAAATAAGAGCGAACAGGGGGGGGGGCGTGCGCCGGGTGTGCCACCCTCTAAATCCGCGCCTGCCTTTTTTTAGTTACATTTTTTTAACTTTCCAAATTATTTTTCCTTTTTTAAAATGTTTTCTTGTTCGAAAGAACAGAAAACGGTGACAAATATATAGGAAATATGTTACATACAAACATAACAAACGGGCAGACGAAAACAATCTCCGCCACTAACAATCGAAAGGTTCAATTGCATTCCGATATCCATTATATACTACTTTCTTATTACTTAATTAACATGTAGATAACAATTAATGATTGAAAAGGCTTAAATACATGTCAAGTAGCAATACAAAACAATTAATGTGTAGCTTAAATGTTAATTTATTATAATACAAGATCTCATTGTAAAAGATGGTACTCCAAACTGGTATCAAATGAAAGATAAAAGGAGGAAAACAACTATTAAGTATGTGAACATGTACATAATCATGTTTGTTCACAAAAGAAAACTTTTTTTTTTCAGTTGTTCGAAGCCGTGAAAATAAGCTTTAAACAATAAAGGCAATTATGAAGAAACAAATGAAGAACTGGAAAATTAAATTGAAATACATTATATTACTTTAAATGAGTTGATTTTAAAGGGTGGCATTGAGTGAATAGAAATAAATTGCAAAATCACTTATTAAATGTGGTATACGAATAAACATCGTCGCAAAATTTACAAAAGAATGCAGGAAATGAACAAATATGTCAAACTAATATTAGATATGTGTTACTGTACATCAATTATAAAGAAAGTATTCTTCGTTATTATCATATGGGTGGGCATCGGCTACAAATTCATCTAAAATAATATTAGTCACTCTTATGGCTCAACATTTACTATATTTTGGTGCAACTATACTCCATTAAATTGCAACACCAAAGTTCATAATACATAGAAGAGATTCATTGAATAATAAAGACGTTTCAAAACGTTTAGAAAAAACATCCACCAAAATTACCCATGTTTAACAAATGAAAGATTTTTTACAAAATTATATGCTTCAAATTTCTTCTCTTTTGTTTGTTCATGGTACATTATGATCCAAAAAGAAAGTATAATTTTGGTAAAACCAGGGTTCGTCCTAGGGACGCTCGGCCACGCGTTTAAAACGCGCACCCTCTATTTTGATGCCGTTTTTTTTGTTCAAAGAGCGCGTTTTAAATGGTTCCGTTTAAAATTCACATTTCACTTAAAAAAACATAGGCATCAGAGATGCAAAGCCCCCAGCCTATGCAAAACATTCTTTATCACGAGTAATTGTCGATTAAAAGAAGCAGGTCAAAAGAAATATCTTTCTCACAACGTCTTTCTCTCAACGCTTTTCTCACACCGTTTTTCTCACAATGTCTCTCTCATTATGTCTTTCTCACAACGTCTTCATCACGACATCTAATTAAAAACGTCTTTCTCACACTGTTGCCCCTACATATTCGTCCACACAGCGTAGTCACAATATTCGCGTAATCTCTCTGTGCTGTATAAAATCCAACAAATTTTCTCAAATTTGTCTAACTTTCAGATCCCTGTTATTTCATTATTGTTTGGTTGATCTAACTGAATCCTCGACGTTGCACAGCTGCAATATATATTATGTCACTGCATGAAGTTTCAGAACCCTAGGACAGAGGCTTGATAGCTAAGTGCTGCGGAAAAAGTGTTGTATAAATATCCCAAAATATCTCAAATTCAGACCCCGTAATTTCGACAATTTTCGGTCGATCAAACTAAAACCTCGACGTTGCACATCTGCAATATATATTCTTTCACTGTGTGAAGTTTCAGAACCCTAGGACAGAGGCTTCATACCAAAGTATCGCGGACAAAGTGTTGT
>LQRL01054419.1:0-16664 GCA_001703475.1 Hydroides elegans
GACAATTTTTAAAGTGCTCCAGAATCGACAATTTTCAACCGATCGAGATGAAACCTTGACGAGGCACGACTTCAGACCTTGGTTTATACGTGTATACAATATCAAAGCTCTAGCTCAACTCCTTCATATCCAACTCGCGTGCACAAAGTACCCTATCTCAAGCGGGACAGACGGACGGACGGACGGACGGACGGACGGACAGACGGACGGACGGACGGACAGACGGACAAGCTAAACCCTATATCCCCTCGTTTTCACGGGGGATAATTACATATAGATGTTCGATTTCAAAATGATAATGTTCATTAAATTATATCATATTCATATTTTTATATATGGATCACTCGCCGCAATACTTTGAATAAAGTTTCAACATATTCCATGATTGAAGCAATAAAAGAGAGCATACTGATTATCTAAAGAGCTCTTAAAATGTAGGTTTCACAAAACAAATCTTACTTTAAAATGCAATACTTTTATTCAGGTTTTTCATAGCGATAAAGCGATCGAGTCGAATAATAAAGTGAATATACTCACTTGATACATCGTTCCGTGCATTGACAATCGTTTTGAAAGTACTCTTCCTATCAACAGTGCCGAGTAAGCCCTCAAGTTGACTGACAATGGATTCGTCTTTCGGCGTCTTTCTACCAGCCTCATCCGAAAGATTAATCGTATCTGTGATGATTGTTTCTGTTGTCAAAAATACTTAATATATTTTTTTATCATATTTAGATACGGTCAGTGGATATAATGGCTATGACGTTATTATCGAATTGGATTTGATTTCTTTACCTATGTGATATATCAAACTTAAATTTTAACCAAAAAAAACAGAATTTTGTCCAATCAAGGTAAATATCTTATCGAAGTACCTAAAATTAACAATGATGTATGTAAAGAGAAATCCTGTTATGACATATTTTATCTTACACACATGTGTTCAATCAGACACATTTTATCTTACACACATGTGTTCTCAGAAAAAACATGTGACCGCACCCCATAGGAGTTGTGAGATTTCAGTTGGTGGAGTAAACGTAGAATCAGAAAGCATCTTTTCCGCCACCAGGGTGCAGCATGATCCTACCAGTTCAATTTCCACTTCCGCTCTAATAAAATACAAGATAAAATAATAATGTTCAAACAACACTTCATTATAGCAGAATTTAACCATCAAACAGTTATTATAGAGAAAGATATTTCATGATATAAAATAGTTAAGAATTCGATGCGACATCATTTACAGTCATGGTGTGAAAAGTTTGATATCACATAGAAATTTAAACATGTCGTTTTACAACAAAAAAATGTAAATTGAGCTTTTGGTCATCAATCCGTTTTACAAATACATTTCTAAAACATAAAAACAAGTTCCAAAGAAGAGTAAATACCGAGATGAGTCAGGCCTTGTGCGCACATGATGGTCAATTATGTGAGAGACCTTGTCCTCCAGTCCAGCATCAGCCTCCGGCAGTTCATTGTGATCCACCAAGGTCAAACGTTGACTGATCTTGGCGAGATCAAGGTCATCCCTATTAGTAATATAATAAAAATGTCTTCATTTAAATAGGTTTTTTCATCTTTTTGATATGACAATGTACATGTTAGACCTATATATGTAATATGCATGAATATGTTATTTAGGAAGAGTGCGTTATAAAAACAAAGATAATTTGTCTGAAAAAGGATAAGGTGCCATTGTATAATCAAACAAAATCTTACTTAAATATAAGGTGCTCAGCACTTATTCCGAACCGTTTTAACGCAAAGCTTGACTCAGTTTTTAATGGAAAGTCTCGGGAAGCAATGTTTAACATAGGAACGGCTCTTTCGTTTTTGCTCTGAAAGATCAAAATATATACTATCCAGAATCGCAGTCTAAATTAAATTAAATATCAAGGCCATTAATGTCGATTTTGATTTCTTTTTAACTTATTCAAATTATATCTTCTAACAGTGTCATATATCTACAAAAAAAGTGTTCAATATTACTTAGCAGGGGATGTACCTACCTGATATGATTTTCTTTTATTTTATAAATGTCGTGAAAACTCGTGCTACTTATCTTTTTCCTCGGCGACTAACTTTAGTGTGCTACTTGATGTCGCAAGTGGTAATTTACTAAAACTGAACCTTGTCGCTCAAATTCTTTCTTGAAATATTTATTTTTCATATCGAACGTGTCATTTGATACGTTCTAAACAAAATAGGAGTTTGGCACAGATGAAAAAAAATCTATATAAAAAAACTTACTTTATGTCTATAAAAAGCGTAACACAATGCCGATACAACTGAATCAAGATCACAAGTTGTGTTGCCAAGCACTACGTGTAGATTTGGTACTATATCACCGCGCACCTGCAAGTCAACGGAAAGAGTTATCAATATTGCGCAATTATCAATTTATTGTTCTACATTCGGCAGTATTTCGCATATATTAATTAGGTCAGTGAAGTACCTGGTCTTAACTATTTATCTTATTATATATAGTTCGCTTTTCGTTCCCGCAACAAAAAAAACTCCTGCACAGCCTCCATATTTTCGCATGCAAACTTAGAATCCACCTTTCTGGATATCGTGGATAATACTTAGTCCATTGAAAGAGCACGAAAATATAGATATACACACACGATCACGTCATTTCAATGTAGGATGTATATGTGTATATAAGCAAATTTGTATTTTTTACAATATTCAAGTTATTTGATATCATAAGATAATGTACGAGAGGAACTATGTGTAAAATTGAATGTATACAGTAATGAGTTAAATTTCAATGTACATATTCATAAAATGTTATTCAATATTCTGCGTTCATATGTTCACAATACATTTATATGTTTAATAATCGTCTATTTGTAAAAATATGAACGCAGAATAATAAACAAAATTCGAAAATGATGTACTTTGAAATTTATCTCATTACCGTTTACATTACATTTTACACATAGCCTCCCTCGTTTGCCAAAAACAAAATGAATACATTACCAGAGCTTTGCAGTTTTTCAGGTAACATAGCAAGGCACACTCCATTTTCTCATATGTTGTGTCTTAGTCAACCATGTCTACAATTATAAACACTCACTCTCTAACACCGACTTAATACAAGATGCAATCATTTAACAAACAAACCCCAACTCAGGGGTGTACCTTAAGCAAAATTTCTAAAAAGTAAAAAAAAAGTTTATAAAAAAAGCGCGCGGCTGGTCACGACGATTTCATCCAAAATATTGGCAAGTAATTGTATAAAAAGTCGCTCTCCATTTAGGAGAGGCTAAAGTACCATCTATATTCGAATAATTAAAACGCGAGCGCCGAAGGCGCGAGCCCAAAAATTACTGTTCATTACAATAAATTTAGTACCATATATAAAGGTAAACACTATAGCCTTCAAGGAGGGTCTTGCACCACTTGCGTTATGTTTTGCCTAAAAAGTAGTGCAGTACATTACTTACAGGCATTATATATACGAAAGTATACTTGTCAGCAAAAACATGGCTGTTCATAGCCGGTGTTCGATTTAGGTACACATCTTTATCTTTAAATCTGTTTATGGCGGAACGCAACGCCTATATCATATAAAGTTGATACGGTGCCACCCATACTAAAACCGTGAATCGACCAAGTGTATAAAGCGAATGATAAATGTATAAAAAAAAGTGTTTATAATTGAACAATGTCTTCTCATATAATTAACTGATTCCAAACATACGAGCGCCGAAGGCGCGAGCGTAAAAAAAGTACAATTACAACAAGGAAGTATTTGTGAAACACAAACAGGCCCCAACCGCCCCCAAACTCGGGGTATGGGTTTTTGTAGATTTTAAATATATTTTCTATGAAAACCACATTTTTTGACCAATTTACAACTTCCGGTCGGGTGTTTTTCACCGAAATGGTCAAAAGGCACTTTACGGACCAATACCTTTCATTTGAGCCTATAACCAAGTCTCTATGACCTTCCGTTCAAAAGTTCTAGCCCGTACAAGCTCAAGTCTTCAACAACCGCTATTGTGGGCTATTTTGGCCAATTTGACCACTTCAGGTCGGGTGTTTTTGACCGAAATGGTCAAAAGGCACATCTACAGACCAAGACCTTCCATTTGAGTCTATAACCAAGTCTTCATGACCTTCAGTTCAAAAGTTCTAGCCCGTACAAGCTCAAGTCTTCAACAACCGCTATTTTGGGCTATTTTGGCCAATTTGACCACTTCCGGTCGGGTGTTTTTGACCGAAATCGTCAAAAGGCACATCTACGGACCAAGACCTTTTATTTGAGTCTATAACCAAGTCTACATGACCTTCAGTTCAAAAGTTCTAGCCCGTTCAAGCTCAAGTCTTTAAAAACCGCTATTTTGGGATATTTTGGCCAATTTGACCAATTCCGGTCGGTTTTTTTTTACCGAAATGGTCAAAAGGCACATCTACGGACCAAAACCTTTCATTTGAGCCTATAACCAAGTCTCTATGACCTTCCGTTCAAAAGTTCTAGCCCGTACAAGAAAGCGATGACAGACGGACAGAGAGACAGACGGACAGACAGACGAACGGACACCCCAACTCTATAGGCCCCCAACTTTTGGGTTGGGGCCTAATTAGAAACACATTAAATAATTATAAATGACAATGTTTATTAACTATCAAATAAATAAATGAGAGAAAGTCAGTCGCGTGCCGCGCGACTTACTTTAAAAAGTTAGTCGCATGGCCAAAAAGTAAGTCGCATTCGCGACCGTGCGACTGCTAAAATACACCCCTGCCAACTGGCCAAAATATCAAAGGGGTTAAGGGTATTGACAATTTTAAAAGTTTTAACTGTTTACAAAGTTCGGTCAAATGTGTATGCACATGTTTTCATACAAAAAAGAGTTTGATTAGGGTATTAATATTTGAGGACTTATTCATAACAAACGGTCACAAATCTCTACGAGTAGACCGCCAACGCCGCAGCGGCGCCATCCTTCCAGACCGTCATATGAAATGTTTAACTTCCGAGATACTTTCAACAAACATAAACACATTTATAGCTGGTGATTGGTCAATAACAAGGAGGTATTTGTGAAACACGAAAAGGCCACAACCGCCCCAGTTCGAAAGGGGTATTGAACATTTCGTATATGCTCATGTTTTGGAAAATCAAGAGCTTATTTAATCAAGGCAATATCCTCCAATTTAAATTGAGTGGTTCGTGGATGCATATCATTAGGACGTAGAAACGTAGAGACTCTACGGAGGGCTTAGAATGAAGTTACATGAGCTCTTGACTTTGTGCTTTAGCCTTTAGAAAAATCAATCACAGTCCCATATGGGCGATAATATAAAATTTATACTTTAATCACAACATATCACAGGAGACATCGATACTTTTAATATCGACATTAAACAAGTATATCAATGGCTGTCAATACACTAAATAATATGAAATGACAATACTTACATAACTGATAATTCAACTTTATTTATTTTCTCAAAAATATAGGAAGAGGTTATTCGCATGAATATCGCATCCGGTTACTCGTTCCTCGGTAAAACCTTGAGGCATCACGTCGAGGGTGTGCGTCGTGCGGATGTGCGTGAAAAAAAAAAAACAGTTTGTGCATGTGCAGTTTCACTAAAATCACTTGACAAAATCGGTGCGAGTGCGAAAGTGTGACTAAAAATAGGAGTGTCTTAACACTATCTGCGATATTTAGGTTTTAAACGCATGCGAGTCTGATAAGGACGTCACATTGGCAGGCAGAATATTCCGTTCCGGTATCGCGCGCGGGAAGAAGCTATACTTATACACATTGCACGATGTGCTAACACTTGAAAGGGGGCTTCGTAACGAGCTTCTTGTGTGTCTTGTTGTGTATATAAGACGGTAGGGTTATGTGCACATCACCGTGAAGTGCTTTATGAAGGAGGGTGAGGCCAAGGACTTCGCGTCGCTTTTCCAGAGTATCCCAGTTCAAATCACGATAGATAGTTGAGACAGTGCCTGGTGTACGGCTGAATTCAGCATTGACGAAGCGAACAGCTCGCCTCTGGACTGATTCTAGCCGGTGGATACCCTTCTTCAGGTGCGGGTCCCAAGCTGCTGCAGCATACTTTAAGTGTGGGCCTACAAATGCACAAAATGCTTGTTCTTTGACATTTTCGAGGCATTTATTTAATTTCCGACGCAAGAACCCGAGGTTTTTATTGGCTTTTGCAGTTGAATTGTCGATATGTTTAGTCCACATTAGATCATCTTTTAGTTCCACTCCTAGGTAAGGATTGTTAGAACGCGTTTCAAGGTCGATTCCATTCATCGAATATGTGTGTAGGCGCTTCTTCCTTTTGTTTGAAATATGAAGAATATGGCATTTATTTTAATTAAATCGCATTTGCTATTGCTTAGCCCACTAGCACAGGAGGTCGAGATCACTTTGGAATGCGTTAAAGTCAGCACTATTGTCCATTTCACGGTACATCAGGCAGTCACCTGCAAATAATCGAATACGTGCGATCTGCGATATCATTGATGAACACAAGGAACATCAAGGGTCCCAGGACGATACCTTGGGGTACACCTGACTTGACCGGCACCTGGTTGGATGTTGTTCCGTTTAGTACAACTCGCTGTGTACGGTTAGTTATCTATGATCGTATCCAGTTCAATGTGTTTATGCGGAAGCCATAGTGGTCGAGTTTATATAGTAATTCCGAATGAGAAACGATATCGAAAGCCTTGCTAAGATCTAAAACAGCCATATCTATTTGTTGCTTAGCATTAAGGGACATTGAGAGATCATCTTTTATTGTTTGTACCAGCTGGGTTTCGCATGATCTTTTGGCCCGAAATCCATGTTGATTGTCGCTTAGAATATTGTGTTTATCCAGGTGTTTAGGGATGCTTTAGCGCAATATATGTTCCATTATTTTGCAGCAAAATGAGGTGAGAGAGACTTAACGGTTGTTTGCGGGATCTTTTTGTCCCCTTTTTTTGCAGATTTCAGATATATTTGCAGTTTCCCAGTCATCCGGTAATTATCCAGTTGTGTATGATTTTTCGAGTTGGTGCTATTTCTGATGATGCTTCTTTTAGGATTCTAGCTGGGTCTTGGTCCGGTCCTGTTGCCTTCTTATGGTCGAACTTGCGCAGCTGTGCTTTAATACCTTGGATATCGAACTTTATGTTTGGCATATCTGGTATATCACTGTGTTCTTATGGTATGGTATTTCTCCAGAGTCTTCAGTGAACACAGATTCATACTGTCGGTTTAGTATATTTGACATTTCTTGTGGATCGTTAGTCTCTGAGTCGCCATCTTGTAGCATTTATATAGAAACAGTATCTTTTCGTCTGCCTTTAATATATGACCAAATTTTAATTACTAACTGAGAATTGGTTTGGTGTATTTCTCTGATCTTTTTCTTCAGATAAACTTCCAATGTAGGTGTTTTGCTCAGTTTTCAAATCGGCTTTCGTCGAATTTAAAAATCTCACAACCCAAAGTATAGGAACTGTTTAACCAGAATGTATTCCGATAATATCTATATAATTTGGATTTGGTCTAGCTAAACGAGTTAAAATATTGATACCATATTCTGATAACTATAGTGCAATTATGAATAGAGAAGAAAAAAATATCCCACGGTTCGACAAAATAATATAGCCGAATGCAATAATAACCAGTTTGGGCAGATTGCTTAAATGAGATAAAAGCATGTTTGGAGATCAAGGATAACACTAAAGAGCAACCACAATGAACATTGTGCAAAGTACAAATTCTAGAAAATCAACTAACCTAAGGTGGATTACCGAAATGGTCATCCCGAAAATATTTTTTTCCCAAACTCTCTGTTGTTTAAGTATTTTTTAATGTATCGAATTAAGTTATTAACACCACATCTATCCCCTTAAAATATATATTTGCCCATCTGATGTAATCACTATATCGAAACCATTATATAAATTCTAATATCATTCATGTAAAAAAACTTTAAGTATAACTTGTTTTCATAAAATATAAACAAACTAATTGCTCAAATATTAAAAACTCATTACGAATGCATTATATTAAATCTCAAACTGACATGATATCTATATTGTTTGAACCATATTTTTTTTCCAATACATTAACCTTTCGCATATACTTTTTATATAATTTGGTATAACATTTTGAAATGATTTAATCAATCTTTATGCTTATTCAGCTGATACATTTCATCAACTTTTAAGTCCAAAGAATTTTCCAACACATGGTTATAAGACATGTTCAGTAAATGCATCGTTGAAACTGTATAATCACACTATAGCTGACTAGTGTAGAAATTGCAAACATACGCCTTGAATAGTATTTTCACCACGTTTGAACAATGTAGGAATATATTGACAATAGCGTTTCTCATATGCCTTGTATGACACACAAATGAAATAACTACAAAAAATCAAAGAGATAAAAATAAGTATTTAGTATTTTGCTTAGTAATGCGTATAATTAAATAATGCCATTTGTGCCAAATATAGTAACTGATGAGGAGACGCGATTCCAATATTTGATCATCCAACGAAAACAGATGATTGAATTATATATGTTGAAATCTTTACATATTCGTATCACTCTAAAGGTTTTTATCGTAGACGCATTGATAATGTGTTGTGTGTGCATCATCGCACATCGTTACACCTAATGTTGGACATAATAAACTTAATCAACATGAAAATGTTTATCTGTATTTTTGCCATAATTTGGAATTCAGCGCTTTCTCAACCACACGTTTACGTAAAGTATTTGTATAAGAACTACGGGGTTCCATACAGTGCACACTTATACACTACCGATCATCTATCTCTCTCTTCGATCAAAACTACAAAAAAATATGAATCAGAATGTTTTCAAAGCACATTGTACGTAGCATGATGTAAATGAATAATGCATGATTTTTAATCATTAACATCAAACAGCTTATATCATTGGCTATAGGATCCGATTATTCAAAAGAAATAAACACCTATCAATGATTACGTATATTTTCAACTTAATATGCTTGAGATACATATTATCTAATATTGACAATTCCTTCAAACATTGCGGCATGTTGAACATAATTTTCATAAAATGAATATATTTATTAACATGACAATCGAAAAATAAATACACTCTTTAGGATTAAGTGAAAAGACATTGCATGATAAATTAAATTGGATGTGGATAATCTTGATGAATAATCAAGGTGGACATACTGCAGGTCCCAAATATATATTTTTCTCTAAGCACCACTGGTAGGCCTCCTCGACAATTAATGCCATCATGGATGTTCCTCTAAGTCTTTCTGCACTTTTGTTAAGTTGTTGGTTAAGTTCATCTTTCAATTCGCCTCCTATAGATGTGCTTGACGCATAGACAGAAGGTGGAACTGAGGGATACGATGCTGAAAATATTCGTTAGAATATATGTCTCCATATTATCAATATTATGATTAATGATGAAAATCACAAAATAATCATGAAATGGCGTAAATCTACACCACAAAAAATATTGCCATAGCACAGAAGCTGAGTTACCCTTTTTAGTCAGTTGATTTAACGTATGGAAGTTCTAATATTAGCACAG
This sequence comes from Hydroides elegans, assembly GCA_001703475.1. Taxonomy (NCBI): domain Eukaryota; kingdom Metazoa; phylum Annelida; class Polychaeta; order Sabellida; family Serpulidae; genus Hydroides; species Hydroides elegans. Next base: position 9,585 of record LQRL01054419.1, read on the forward strand.
AATGGAAAGGAATGTCTTACAATAAGTAACAACCAGAAAATTAATAATTAGCACAATATAATTCAATATTCAAGCATTTATGTTAGAAGGTATAGACACTATTAAATATTTTTATCGTTAGCATTCTAACCAATCACAACTGTACCTGGAACTTTGAAATTGATATTTAGGGTTTTATCCTGCTTGCGAATATCAACAGTAGCCTTGAAACCTTCAGGTACTGCCATCTTTACTCGACATAATGTACCATATATCATTTGCAGATCACGAACCTCCTCCTCTAATGTATAACTCATTTCTACGTCTACGTCTTATTATTACTATTTTATAAAAAAAAACCTATGTGCTTTAAATCAAGTGTATAATATAACTTGATATTAATAATATCAACTATCCAATAATAGTTTTCAACATTATAAAACGGTCGGTTGAATACAATCTTTTTCATTACATAAATATACCCGTCATTTCATTGTGCGGTATAACCACATGACAGTGATAATAATGTCGCATAAGTGGTAAGTCCACATGATAAGGAATATATTCTCCTTGTGATAACACAAGTAGGTTAACCCGTGTTTCGTAGCTACATGTTTATGTACATGAATATTCTTGAATGCAGGCGTTATATACAGGCACATTGAAGGTATTTTATTGATATATGAGCTCATACAATGAAACGGAACTGCATGCATGTATTATGTCTATAGTTTTATTAAAAATACAAGGTAAATAATATAATTCATTTTATCAACTTTTAAACTTTAATATCACGCTGAATATATCCTCTAGCATCTAATGAACAGTCTTGTGAATATTAATAACTATATATTATATTCATGATAAAACATAAATTTGAGAAGAAAAATATTTTTTTCAAAAGCAAAAGATGGTCATGACAATGCAAGATTAGCTGCTGACCATTTCATAAAAAACACATATGACATAAAAACAGTTTAACGCTACACTTACGTTTTAATTAATGTATAATACGCCTGAAAATAAATAAAGGTGTCTAATAAAATGCTAACAATTATGCCATTTATGTAATAAAATAAATATATCAAATCGAGGAACTATCTTTCGGATGATCAATTGATGTACAATTCATCAAGACGCATCTGGTAATCTTCACAAGTGTCGATTGATGTTATCCATTTTTAAATATTTGTGCCATAAATCCTATGTTTCACTTCATTGATTTCAAGGAATGCGTAGAAATATATAACAAATTAATTATGTCTGGTCTGGTTTTATTGTTCTATGATAACTTATGTACCCGAATATATGTGCAACACAATACATAATCAAACATATTTGCATATTTGTAAAAATATAACACATTTTGGTATTTTAGGATCATTCTTTAGTGTTATTAGATGAACTTCTTTAACCTCCAACATATTAGTAGACTGAAGATTACACTAGGCTATATATGTTTTAATCTGAGTTAAATACTGAGCCTGTCTTTTAAAACCTATTCTATGCGATTCAGCAAATTATATCGAAAATAGCATATATAGTGGTTAAAGTACAGTATAACTGGAAAGAATAGCATTATTGTTTGAGAGACAGGACAAATCACATCGTCTTATGCATTGTAAAAGTTTGGATTTTCTAATCAGACATATGTTCTTATGTATTGTACTAATTTGATATTAAAAGAAGCTAAGTGGAAGAACGTCTGCTTTAGAAAAGTCGTGGGTGAATATTAGTTACTTGTTGTCTCTCATCTTAGCAACAAAATCGTTGTCTCATTTTTTCTACAATTTATGAAGTTTTGAAAATGCTTTGGAATTTCGAAGAGCAAGGAAATTAGTAGGTAAAGAGATTTTTGTTGTATTTGCGTTTTGTGATTTTTGAATTATACATGGTGTAATACGTTATTTTGAGACATTGCGAACATTCATTATAAGCCATTGAAATTCAGTATAATAAAAAGTACTATGCTCTATTCCTAGATTTGGGAGGAATAGATAACGACACATTAGAACACAAATTATTTTTATATATTAAGATAAATTTTAAGAGAAAATAGTTTTAGTTTGAGATCATTATTATTAGTAGTATTTTTTGTTTTATGTAGCCTATTTTTATTAAGTTTATCATATTAATCGGGTTTTAAATATTGAAATATTTACTAACATTTTGTTGTTGTTTCATAATGATTTATTTAGATTTTTTTAAAATCATATTATTATGAACCGAAAAATAAACTTTTAAAACATAAGATGAGCACTACAAGTGTTGTTCCAAAAAATAACCTCTTCCAAATTGATCATTCTATATATTCAATTATGAATACATTAAAAAACGAATGAATTTAACGTGATCACATACATTGAAGACCGAAAGAGCTTAGATATGTATTACCAATATGAGATCCTGGAGCTAAAACAGTATGTGACGCATTTTTCTTTTTAATTATACTTTTAATTTTACCGATTGACAAATTCGTGAATTGTGATTTGAATTAATAATTTAAATTTCATGGGATATGTACCGAGCATAGAGTTATGAGTAAATAATTATGAAATGGTTTATAAAGATGCGTAATTTTTGGTGTTGTTGCTTTACTTAGATAGAGCACAAAAGTACGTTAATTGGCCCAATAGATATCGGTATAGCAACTCCTAAGTACTTTACATATTTTTAACCTTCAATAAATTTATCAAAAAAGTTAAAGATCTATTAATAATTCTTAGTTTCTACAGGAAAAAAATCATGTAGTTTCCAACATGCAAGATATTTAAGACCGAAATTTATATTTACTGCAGGGTCCTATTGTTTTTTTTTGTGTATGCTAGGGCTGTGTCGGGTCGGTTATTTTGCTACCCGAACATCCAAAGTCAAAACCAGACCCGATATTCGACCCGAAGTTGAACATGGCTTCCATAGAGTCTCATTTACATTAAATCGGCCTGATATGGTGTAAATTATATCACAGATGAGTGAAGGAATAGCTCGATGCAGCTAACTAGCGCAGTTACATTATTGCGCCTTGCTCCAACTAGCTTCGACCCGTGATTGCAATCAGCTTAAGCTTAGTTGCAACTTTGCCGCAAATAGCTGTAAATCTATAGCGCATTGTTGAGACAGGACCTGAATACATGTGTTTGACCTCCTCAAAATTATTATAGAATAGGGCTTAGAATAATTTTTAGTTTAATAGTTATGTTTCCCACATTGAAAGTAAATTAATTAGTATGATAGTTTTAACAAATAGTCTGAAAATCAAACGAATTTGGATAATGTAATACAAAAATATATTTTAAAAATATTAAGTATACTGTGATACTTTGCGGCCCGTTACTATGTGCGAGTTTATTTCGTCATCGACTCTTTGTTGCTTTTAAATATTTTAAGTTTTAAATATGCCAAAGTTGATCTGCTATGACTTTATAACTGGTCCACCTGACATCGAGGTATAAAAGATTCTGATGCCCCTCATTTAATGCTTAAACTTATCTTAATTCTTGTTGTGTTTCTTAATCACCCCCTCCGTAGGGTATTATTCACATAATCCTCCAAATCGTTAATATTGAAATATACCTGCATTTTAATAACTATCGTAAGTGCAGTCACAAATTTTATGGACAATCAAAAGTATGCATTGATTTTTTTTTCAATTGTTGACATTCGCGGATTAGATATTGCCCTAAGAAATAAGAAATAATTAATCTTATTTTCAAACATAAAGAAATCGGTCATTTTCTTATTTTACATATTAAATATAAAAAATCAAGTTCAGAAAAAAATAGTTTCTGTAAAACATGTGTCATGTCATCGAATCCAGCCTGACATTGCAAAAAGATTAGCCATGCTTAACATGACAATGCTAGTGTTTACATTGTTAGCATTACTTATACCGCGTGCACGTGACGCTGAGCTTTGATATTCTTCAACCAGACCGAAGCCCATCGTAACTCGCAGCTGTGGTCATGTGGCGCTTGCTACATCCAGATTGTTGAGTATCTATTTCATGCCTCTGTATAATACCAAAACTGACCGCGTTAAGGCCCAGTTACGGTTATACGCCCACCCATCTATTTTTTTCAAGAACTCGAATTATTCTTATGCATCTGACATAATGGCATTTAAAACTTTTTCTAAAAGCTTTAGATGACAGAAACTTCTGTGAATAAAACAACAATTAAACGGGTAAAATAAACTTTGATTTTTTTCCATAATACACCCTTTCGGGTATCCGAACCTAAATTTTGGTTGGGGTGCCCGAGACGATTGACGGATATCCGCCTACTCGAGATATCCTAAACAGCCCTAGTGTATACTGCTTTGTTTATCCGATTGACCAGACTTGGTTTTATTTTCCCACACATTATTGCCTTCCACCTATGAAAGGAACCTAATTGAATGTACATAATTGCATTTTTGCCGAATATCGAATAAGGGAGTTAGATAATTCCCGAAAATTAAATATTATCGCAGATGTTTACATAATAAAAGGGGGAGAACCGTTGGTAATAACATATAAAAAAGAAAAACTTCTGAAATTTGGATTTTTTTTTTTTGGGGGGGGGAAAGATTTCAGGCTGTTAACACTTATAAACCACAATATTAAATAAACAATAGTAAACTTAAATACATACTTTGATATTGAATTTGCACATAAACTCTAAGTATGCGTATACTAGGGCGATTTTCAACGTTTCACCCCCTTTATATTGGTTAAACATCCGAAAATATATAATTTTCAGGAAATGTCGAACTCCCATATGGTGCATATTAACGAACGCAATATGCACATTGAGCGGCATAATTCGACCGATACTTTCCAGTTTACACTTTTTCAGTACTCATTAGGATGAGATACTGTGGATAGGTTGCTGTTTTCTTTCTAATCTGTAACTTTTAAAAAATACATTGAAAAAAAAGTATTTTTCAGAATTGTACAATTTGTACTATGAGACAGAATATTTTGCAGGGAAAAAACATTTTTTCAGATTTATTGTTATATAATATATAATCTATTCTCGATTTGTCATAAAACTAAAGTACTTAATTTGTAAAGAGAATTCTATTTTGTCTGGAACTTCAAATGGCAGGTCACTCTATAATCATTTTTAAAATCAATGGTTACATAGTATTGGGCGATAATATAATACTTTCAATAATATTGATGCTTCCCGGTCGGTGCTTTTCTTGACCCAATTCGCCATTTTTATTATCAAGGTCCTTAGCAACCCCGTAAAGAACCCATGTAAACGAATTTTTGGCATGTAATTTTGAGCCTATGTCTCGTTATTTGCGTTAAATACACACATACATATAATGATGAACATCATATCAATAATTTAGGACAAATGTTTCAAAAAAATAAATTTAGTTTGTTATCACAGAGTTTCATTATATTTTTCGCGGGAAATTTGGTCAAAATTATTTTCAATTTAAGGCATCAAAACCCAATTTAAACGGAAATTATATGACTTTTATCTAAATACCTGATCTCCAAATGTGCAAAATACCATTTTTGTATTAAAATTAATGAATTTATAAAATACAACCTTTAGCCAAGGCATGGTTTATTCGAGCGTACATCTGTTATCCTGCGTTATTACCCCATAATTGATATACCAATGGAAAGCTAATGTTCTCTAGATTGCAATGATATAAGTTTGGTCTTCCTAATTTAATCGCACAAAAAGTAACGAGCAAAAAACCGTAAAAAAATAGGCTTGCTATTGCTGTCCTTGATATGCAAGATGGCGGACGGCAGTATTATTGCATAACTGAGGAAGCATCAATAACTGAACCAACCCGAGTACGAGTACGTATTTGACAATCAAAAATGACTTACGTTAGTTCTAAATAACCAAAATCGTAGATTCTTATGTCCTCATGTAATATCTAAGCGAGAAAGTCCCTTTTATACTTGAGAAGCATACTGGTACTCGATCTCATGAAAACGAGCGTAATCGCCGTACGAGTACGAGTAAAGCTCCGCGACTACGAGATCGAAAAACCAATTTCAGTACGAGCTCGTAGAATCGTGCTTTTCGTTTTTTTAACAATGCAATGAAAAACGAAATGGAAAATAGAAAACTGATAGCTAGTAATAGTATATCATATTCTTATGTTCTTATTATATTGTCAATTTGTATTTGTGAAATTTCAATGAATAAAACGATTTGAATTTGAATTTAATATGTGATAATTGAATAAGGAAAGTAAAATCATTGCCTGGTTCTATTCTACGATTATATCCGAGAGAAGCTCTGATTGTTAGGCCTCAACCCCAAAGGTTGCGGGCCAATAGATTTGGGGAGTCCGTCTGTCTGTCATCGAGTATTGTCCAGGCTGTATCTTTGTAACAGATAGTCGTAGATGCACCAAGTGCGAACATACTCAAATATGAGAGATGCACTCACCATACAGATACAGATAATTTAACCTTACCCATGTTTATAGTCCATATAAGCTCTGAAAATAGCCCAGTAGGGTTAATCGCCTTCTGTCGGTGGCAGACATACGATCAAGGTTATTTTTAGAGACAAGCCGTCGGTCGTAGACATACGTAAATGGATAGTAATATCTAGAAAATCTATTTGTTTTTGAAATTAAAAAACGTATAATTTCAATCCCATACTATCGTAGAACCTACGTATTTAAAACCATGTTTATATTGGTATATGAATATCTAGTTTACTTCCCAATATTATATTATTGACCATTTATTTTTATTATTTTTATCATTTTATTTGCTTGCTTTGACTTCCTTCGCGTTTCAGTAAAAACGTAATACACTGGTCATGTGATTTGAGTTTTTATAACGGATTCAGGGCATGTTTGCAGACATCACACGTTGACCAAGTCCGAAATCCATAACATTCGAGAAAAGCTTCTTGTTTGGTACGACGAAAACAAAAGGAATCTACCTTGGAGAGAAAAGGTAGAAATAGATTGTATAATGAATTATAGAATATGTTTAAGCAACATTTCATATTGAATGAATATATTTGAAGCTTTTTATGAATACTTTTTACGTCATATATCATCTGCTTTTCCTCAAATGGATTGTAGTGGGGTTACTGTCTGAGTCTGTCAATAACGATGAATATA
>LQRL01054420.1:0-10419 GCA_001703475.1 Hydroides elegans
TGGTCATCGTTTGTCGGGAACGGCCTGGTTATCTAGAAATAAAACGAAAATTCATTAAATGACGGGTTATGTTTTGAGATATCAGAATTTGGAATTGAATGAATTCGATTGAATGTTGTTCCTTTTTGGCCATCGTATGTTGGTAATGGGTCGCGAATATAAAGGTTTATCTGTGATTAATCAAATGAAGGCAATTTTAATGCAGTGTGCATATGGAAAGGAATAACATTTTGCTCTTCTGTCTCGGCCATCGTTTGTCGAGAACAGTCTTGTTATCTGAAGATAAACAAAATAGTAAACGAATATGTATTGGTTAAACAAGAAATATATTTCATGAAAATTGTGCAAAATTGTTTTTATGATATCACAAGACAGATTTTACGAATAGAAGGAATCGTGCTCTTCCTTCTCGGCCATCGTATATTGATGTCGTCTGTGTGTCGAGCGGAGTAGCACGGTGGTTTATAAGTAAAGAGAAGAGGTGCTATCTTATTAAAAGCAAATGCAATGTGTAAATCACTGACTCTTTATAAATTATAGATATAAGATGGGGATAGTCATTGCAAAAGACGTATAAGTTTGGGTTGGGTCAAGCCACTGCACTAAGACTGCTACCACCTTTGCCACATTGGGGTCACCTTCTACGTATGGGTGGCATTTCTGACCTAGGCTGCGTTATAGTAGTAATATTTAAAACAAAACGAATCTGATATATTTATTTCATATCAATTTTACATGACAAAATCCGCTGGCAGATGATGCGTGTCAATGATTTCTGGCCCTATGAAGTATGGGGTAGAGACGGCCATGGATATAAAAACGAACATCCTCCAACTGACCTTACCATACGAAAAAAATAATAATAATGAAAGAACGGGGTGTTCTTTTTTTCTATTTCATATTTATGGTCTTCTCAGCCAGAACTTTTGCTTTGACCACAGCTAAATTGGAAGCCTTTCAAGTTTATGATATAATCCCATAAACAATGAAAAAACACACTGACCAAATGAAAACTAAAAGGGCAATTGGAAAAACATTCACGGCTCATGAACAGGGGAACTTACCCAAGTGACACCTCAAATCACAACATTACCCCATAAAGGAACTTTACCACAAAAGAAGTGGTTAAATATGGCATTGAACACAAGAAATGGGTGCGCGATCCCTAATTTGTTCCATCAAAAGAAACTCGAAACCCCACAACTTGGGTCCTGTTCAGTCCTTGACAAAATATAATTTATTTATATGCTGTTCAAAATAGGTAACACTTTTTACGGTCTGTCCTTAGCCTATTTAAACCTCTTTAAAAAGGTTATGGCACCATTAAAGTATGCCATCTAAAAGTGCTTCTGAAAAGACCGGGGACCGAATATATTTACTTTGATTCATGTCGAGATTAGGTCAAACAAAGATATATTCTGCGTTTTAATTCCCGCAAGGACAATATTTTGAAGGGGGTTGTGACTCGGCCACGGACGGGCGAATTTTATTGCGATCGCAGCGAATTTGAAGGAAACATTAAAGCACTCATAAGGAAATATTACATTTTTGAGGCCTGACAACACAGAACGCTTCACGAAGTTTCAGTTGCCAAATCAGCTTCAAACAAGTCATGAGCCGCTTCAATGAGCTTCCCATTTAATGCGCATTTAAAAATACAGCACCTTCGTTATGAAAATTATAACTTTATGAAGCGTCCCGTGTGGCCAGGATATGAATGTGACCTCAATAAATCATGGAAGCGTATTTTTTTCAAATGTTAGGGGATAATCTCATAAAGAGTTTGTAAAAATACTCAAAAATATCATTTTTCTGTCAAAAGATATCTTTTTTTGACCAGCCGTAACCGTGTGTATTTGATTCGTATTTTACTCAAACTCAATGTTATAATAACTGTAATGAGACACCTGAACGTTAAAGTTAATTTTGCGATATCAACCCCATTACAAACGCACAATTATGAATTGTTGTGATGCAATTTAACCAACATAAAACATAAAAGATAATAGTTGATATAAAGGAAAGTCCGATACTTGATGGCAAAGGGCGAATTTTGATTTCCGGGATAGGTAGATAACCCATTGCAGTTAAGTAAGTCGGTGTCAGAGCACTCGCTCTGCAGAAATTTCCAGCAACGCACCCCGGGTCGGATTCGAATCCGAGACCTTGAGGTGCGAGACTCTACCACAAAGCTACGGCTTCCCCTATAAAATAATACATGTAGTTTGCAATTTACGTTGAAGAAGCCTACGCTAAAATAATTTCCAGAATGTATCAATTCTATACTACTTTAATCAACCTTCTTCATGAATCTCACATGCTTTCCCCAATAATATTACCAGGCTCGAGCGATTTTTAAAAGTTCGCTCTGAAAATCAACAAGCACTGTAAGATAAGATCCTGGTTGCACCATTTAGATGCTTTAAACTAATAAAACTCGATGCAAAGCCATAATCGATGGGCTAGGTAATGACGTTTTTGATTACTAATGACGTCTATCTAGAACTTATTTGACGATACTCAGTTTAAACGGTATTGGACGTTTGTTGCACGTTTATATATTAGGTTGGCTGGATTCCTTATGAAGATAAAACACGAAACATTGTCAAATAACTTGCATTTCGTGGTCACTCTACGCCTGATTTAAATCCCCTCCTATAACGATCCATTTTTTGCAACCACAAATAATGTCTTCTATGATCGTTTTGGTGAAGCAACTTGTGTTTTGCAAATACAAGCTATTTTAAAGGAAGACAAATGGAGAAAGGTGCACATCTAAACCAAACAATTATTCAAACTTTCCGAAAAACTTAACGAGCGTTAATACTTTACATTAGTATACCGTTATTCTAATACATTCCTCATAATTAAAATAGCTTATGGTTAAATTCAACTTACTTCGATTAGAAAGTTTACTGTATAGACAATACTTTAAAACAAGATGAGTATTGAAAAAAAAATATTAAGGCATTTGATAGAGCACTTGTCACATAAAATCATAGGCGAAACCAAAAGAAAAAAACACGACAAAATGTAAATTTCCACAAAGACATAAAATCAATCTGTAATATGAAACAAAAACGAAGAGTGCCATGTCCTTGAATGCATTTTAAAGTTTGAAATTCATTAAAAATAGATCAGCTTTATAGAAACTGAAATGATAATTTTTATGCAACTATTTATTTAAAAAAAAATCATTTAATATACTATTCGTTTAGCAAAATTTATTCTTACTGATAAAATCACGTATGCAAACTTACGTAAAAATTTGAAGCTCTTTTCTAAAAATTAAATTTATAATCCGTTATCGCATTTCTATCCTGCTGAGTTGGCCACCAGCTTTCTAATGATCTTAAGTCACTGCGCTTTCAGATTATAAGGCGATTGAGATAATAACTGCTAATAAATGTGAAGGGTTGATCATCAAGCCCGATTTGGACAGCATCCAAAATTAGTTAATACGTAAAAACGTGTGCTAATCCCACGAGATAACCCCTACGCAAAATTAAAGAAGAAGAAACCCCTGGTATTTATGGTGACCTCTCTTTGGAATTGGCCTTCTCCTTCTATAAAATAGCCATTTATTAAAGGGGGTAAATAGGCGGCCCCAATGATTCAAAGACTCTGTGAAAGAAACTCTATCTTACCGTGACTATGTCAATCATATGCGTAAGTAAATACAACGGAATCTGTTGTATACATGTGAGAATGGTTGAAGAGCAACGGCTCAACACGACCTATTCAACCTAAATTTGGAAAAAAACAGTAAAACAATCCCTAGACGTATAGTTCCAGGTTAAAAATGAAAACGCACTTTGTGTTTTGGCACACAAGGTGTATTTTGAGTTTTCCATAAGGAGTACATTGGCAGAACGAACAGAGCTACGTTATATACGCGCTGTAACCAAGGTCCAATTCCTCTTTAACATTTGAGCTTTGCTATTAATATATATATATTTATATTGGTCATGTTATTTTAATATATTTCAGCTGTATAAGTTAAGAAAGGATATAATTCAGTCAAATGTGTTATAGAAACGGGTCTTATCAAACTGTTCTTTAGCAAAGAATGCCAGATATCTTCATTTCAAAGTTGTATTTGAAACCAATTGTTTGGAATGTTGTAACCTCGGAAACCATTCGTACGTATTGAAATAATAGTTCTAATTCCATTGAGTTACCTCAATGTGTTTCGTCACAACGCCAAAGGTACAGGTTGACACGAATTAAAGCTTCATTAGGTTCAAGATGCATAGAAAGATAAGGAACAATAATTATCACACATTCATCACCATGACCTTTTATCATTGTGTATTTCTTACAACAAATAGCATTTATATGCCTAATTACCATTCAAATTGGGATAATGTTGCCGTTTTTTTTATTTGGCACGTAGAAAAGTTAATAGAAATAAAATAAAACCTTCAAGAAAGTTAAATGTTCATCAAACTTCATAGTCTAGCATCTTCATCAAAGGCAAAACGGATTCATTATTTTATCAAACGAAATGCAATTTCACAGCTTGCAACATGTGCTGTTCAAATGGACCTCATTTCTCAGTATATTCCGAAAAAACACGATTCTTAACCGACACATTGCATCTTGCATGCAAAAAACTATTGAGTCATATATTTTTTAACTTATGTATATAATTTATTCAATTTAAAAAAAAGCATTCATGCCACATTCAGATAATATATAAATGCTTTTATAAACATAACATCCGGAAATGTTTAATTGACAATAATTTGCTGACCAATAGTTAGTTCCGGCTTTTTATAATTCTTGTCCAGTATACGGGTCTAGTCATGTCGGGAGTTTTTTTAGCTCTTCTCCCTACAAACGCGTTAAAAATGTTTTCTTCGCGCTAAACTAAAAAGAAAACGCGCTCAATTAAACGCTCGTTGCGTTTATAAAAATAGGCGTGTTTATCAGTTGCCACTGTTAAAGAATTCATTAGAAAACCCGGTTTGCTTAGGGAAGAAAAAACAAAACAAAAGAAGTTCAAGTGTGTCCAGGCCTTAATTGAAACCAAGAGAAAACTAAAAAAAATCTTTCTCCAAATCACCGAAAGTGATATCATATTCTATGCTTGCACTTTTCGACTTTCGTCAAGTTCACCCCAGGTTTTGTTTTCAAAATTCAGTCCTTTTGGCAAATATGCGATAATTGGGTTATGAATAGTCCCAATTACATTTTATAGTATATTCATCGACTTTGATGTTTAACATAAGAAATGGGGTTAAGCAAAATATCAAGGGAAATTGTTACATATTTTGCTTAAAATATTCGGAATTTATGACCTCAAAAGGGCCCCAATTTAATCTTAAAATTTAATAGTGCTACGAACCAACACGCATCGTGATATAAATGTATCAAGATATTAAATCATGATAACGTTTATAATGTAACATTCATATGCATTAGACCTGTCAAACCCAAAATGTAAGAAACTGTGACATATGTTAAACCTTTAAATTTAAACGTTTCCTTATTGAACATAATTTAAATCGGAAATCCTTTAATGCTGTCATAAAATTAACTTTTGGAATTCATAGGGGTTTGAAACAATGATTAAGGTCTTCTTATACCTTATATCTCATACCGCTCCCTTAAGAAGAGCACCCCAAGACACTTTTTTTTGCCAAAAATGGTAAAATTGCTTTATAACAACTTCAGAGTTTCGATTAACAGCAAAATAATAGTTTTTAACATTGATATTTTGCAGGAAGATGTTAACCTTTTCCTATCCAGCTGGGCTTTCTTCTTTTCTAGCCAGTTTGGAACACAAATCGATTTGGAAAGAATCATTCTCAATACTTATTGCGAAAATTAAGAAATTATTAAAAGGTGCTCCTCAAACTGCTCAAATATCAGAGCTAGGAAGTATTTTCCCCAAATTTCTTTTATGGGGAACAGCTTGCGAGGTGCTTTTCTCTGAAGTTAAATTAAATGGATTTAGGGCCTGGCCACATCGGAAGCTTTTACTTGCTTTTATTTGCTAACAAAGCTGTCTTCTAATATATTCCTTATGGGAAACCAAAAACAACGAGCTGTTAGGTGGCTTTAACTCGCTTTTTTGGTTTCCCATAAGGAATACATTGGAAGACAGCTTTGTTAGGAAATGCAGAAAAATGTAAAAGCAAGTAAAAGCTTCCAATGTGGCCAGGCCCTTAGACCTTTCTTTAAAAAATCGAACTGTAGAAAAGAGTTCTATTTATTTGGTTTCAATTTTAGTCAGATATGCCATTCTCTAAGAAATACAGATTAAAACATTTGAAGGAAAATTCAAGCAATCGTTTCGAAATAGAATTAAAAATGTATATAGATTTCGGGGCGGCAATAGATGAGCAAGGTTGAACCTACAGTCAATCATATTGCGAGTCGACCATTTTTATACATTTTTTATTTATATATATTTCCAAAAACGGCCCTATAAATATTTGGGCTAAACATGACCGATGAATAAATTTATACGGATATAGTTGTGTTTAAGGTAATATTTGCTATGTCTCGTTTCCCAATAAGCACTTTCTTGCATGGATGAAGACCACAGCAGACATATGTACTCCAAACGAGTTCGATCAGGGGTTACTTTAATGGCTGCTTGTTTGGTGAGCTTTATCATTTGCATAGAAATCTGTGTAATCGTTAAATAGTCTTGAAATGGGGTTACGATTTATTCGTGACTTTTGAGACGACCTTTTTGTAATTGATACACAAGAATCAGCCAAATAAAAATAAGTGTTTAAATATATGCGTATAATCGAGAAAGAGGACCATGTTCCAAAGGATTAAACCCTCTTGGTGAGAAACGATGTTGTGATGTTGCGAGCTATTCGGTCATGGATTTCTTGTATGTTTACCGGACGTTATTCAATCAGTGCGACGTGTCAATAACTTTCCATTATGCCGCATGGTTCCTCAGAATGTTGTTATATAAAAGAACGCCAAATATTCCTTCTTAAAGAGAAAAAATAACCGATGTTTTAGGTGTTATTTTTCCCATGGAGTCATATGTTTAAATCAATGCAATAATTGTAATTACAATAATTGCAATTCATATCGAAAGAGGAAATCCAGATCCGAGTATATAAACAATCTTCAGAGTTTGTAAGGTTGATATGTATCAACAGAAATGTATACCGTACCACAAAGCAAGCTTAAACTGTTTCGCCAATATAATTTTTAGAAATTAAGAACATTTTAAGATAAAAATCTGGTTTAGGAAGAACGATATCCCAGTGTAGATAAACCGGGAATGGGGTTGTGTTCATGCTTTTGCTCAGCGACAAGAAAACCCTGAACCAGAACACTCATGACAAGCACCCTGGATCTTCATATGTGGTGAAGTTTATAGAAAGGTAGAAATTCTATAACTACCAAAATATTATGTTTTCTGGTCATCACTGCTTTTTAGGAAAGGTGACATGTTTTACCAAACGCTTATCTCGTTCAAGAAACGAAAGGAATAGGATTGCATAAGATTAATCTATATCAAATTTAAATTCATGACATAAACGCCAAATTATTTGATTGTTCCTTTATACCTAATTTATTTACTCGTGCTATTGACCGAAATCAAGTTATAGAAAAATGCACCAGACTGCTACAGAACAAATTGCATGAATTATCTTCATGTTTGATGAAAAAGTGGTTTGAAGAAGCCCATTGTGTAGGAAGAAACCGAAGAGGACAACAAAGCAAAAGAGATTTTTCTCACGCATTAAACTAATTATTCACTTTACTCTAATGTTATTACTTCTATTCTTGAATAAATGTTTGAATCCTGATACATGCTTTTATTACATCCTATTTCATAAGAGCATTGATTGCTAATAATTTTTATTTTTGCCGCAATGCATATTTTGAGTGGAATTAATTTTCATCTAAATTTCGGAATGCATTTATTTTTAATTTCAAGAACTGATGAAGACAATGTTTATAATAATTGTTAACTTAAGCGACTGAATGAAGCATTCACTTTGATCAAATCTATTTAGCATAAGATAACCTAGTTCAGGGTTGCTATACCGGTTGACGGAAATAAAAATTTTCGTTTGAAACGAGAAAAAAAATCATGATGTGAAACCGAATAATATGTTCTCCAAAAAATGACGTAGTCGCTTAGAAAAGCGACAAACGATTTTGAACAATATTTTCAGTATCAACATTTAATTTGAATTCCAATAAATATATTCAAAAACGTAAGGCATACTTGAAAATCCATATATCGAACTATTCACTTGACTATTTCTTTGTCTTTTGTCTTTTGGCTTTGTCGCAAGAATTATAATTGCAGTCCGAGGTTCTTAACTTCCCATTGAAATTCAAATTTTAAGTCATCTTTTTAGAAATAAACATATGTGTTTATTTCTAAATCACGTTTCTGTTTGAGTTATGTAATTAAAATAACATATGTTGGCTTATGTCGTTTGAATAATGATCTTTTAAGGGTCCAGACACTTCGGACTTTATCACTTCAGCCCCTTCGGCCATTTTTGGAAAATACAATTTAGTTTCTTTTACGATGGATGAACTGTCTTTTGCTAAAAACCGAAGTTGTTTTTCACGAGGGGCGAAGTATCTTGAAGTGTCTTTTCCTAAAGGGACCGATGTGTCAAGTCAGGACCGAAATGATAGGGACCAAAGTGTATGGGGCCGAAGTATCCGAAACTCAAAATTCAGGGGCCGAAGTGGCTTTTACGATAAACCGAACTGCCTTTTGCGTGGGTCCGAAGTGGGTTTTTACGAGGGGCCGAAGTGTCTTGACCAGGGGCCGAAGTGTATTTTACGAAAAGGGTCGAAGGGTTCAATCGGGACTAAAGTGGCAGGGGCCAAAGTGTAAGGGACTGAAAGGACCACAGCTCAAAATTCAGGGGCCGAAGTGCCTTTTACGATGAGCCGAACTATCATTTGCTAGGGACCGAGGTGATTTTCACGAGGAGGCGAAGTATGTTGCCAAGAGGCCGAAGTGTCTGTTCCAAAAAGGGGCTAAGTATTCCTACGAGACCGAGGTAGCAGAGGTCGAAGTGTCCAAAACTCATATTTTTTATCTTTTATCATGATATACGATACTGCAACTTAATCTTGAATAGGGATGCTCAGGATGCCATGGAATGACAAATCACAAATTGAACTAGTATCACCGTCCAGAATTCCTAGTGTATCAATCACGACGAAAAATATGCAATGAAGGGTCATGTGAGAAAATCTCAATCGATAAGCCACTCGGTTTAAACAATGACGTTCGACAAGTTTATCACGCGTTACGTTTTTCGTAATATCATGTATTACCACAAATTTGTGTCTCGCTATTCGAAAAAAAAGGTGTGCATTCAAAGAGCTACCATTTACTTAAACCAATGTCACGAAAACCATCATGCCCTCCTCAAATATGCGAAAAAAACTGCTGTTTGTGGTTTTCTTTTCTGCACTTAGCAAATGCGTCAAGTTAACGTTTTGCTTGTTTAAGTTTTTTTTATGGAAGAGCCCCCATTAATTACATACACCGATTGACATACTATGACATATATTAAAGGCCGATTTTTATCAAAACTGTATGCATTTGTGAATTTCATTTGTCAACAGTAGGATATAATGAAACAATATTTGCAGTAATGGAATATGAATTTAAGCACATATCAATGTATATCTATGTTACAAATCTAATAAACATGTATCAAAACTTATCAAGCATATGCTTATGAATATGTTCTAATGAGTGTATTTTACAGCTTTTACATGCCTAACCAGGCGTTATTTTAACATATAGAATTCTACACATAACAAATCTTCAGAGACCAATAAACATTGACTCACCTTTGATTTTGTTCCATTGTATTCGCGGGTGAAAAATGGCGCATATTCAAAACAATATAAGGTAAGTGGTCTCCAATTCTATCCTATTTGTTTTCAATGCATATTCACTTTTACCATTATGGCCCCCAAAACGGATGTTTACAATAGCTTCTCTGCAATGACTATATTATTGCAAAGAATTTCCAATATGATTCACTTATGGCAAATGTATTATTGTATGACATACAGGTGTACCTCATTAAAATAGCGCGTTACTTTTGAGGTGCGCTCAATAGTTGAATATGAAACCTCGGCGGGATTTTTCAAAGGTAATTAAGCATTGTAGTTCGCATAATTATAGAAATTCAATCCTGTATATATTCACAAAACGCTTTGTTTTTTTTCTTTTTTTCAGTTTGCTATGCAATGTAGATATGAATCTATTTTATTGCTGGATTTAATACCGAAGCAACCATAATGTTTTTATATCAATCCATGAATCTTGAATAAAAATATAATAAAATTAGTCAAGAGTAGAAAAACAACATTGGATATTCCGATTTCATTCGTTGAGCATGGAGTGTCAGTCATAGAATGATGATAACGAAGCTGTTAACT
>LQRL01054439.1:1212-17690 GCA_001703475.1 Hydroides elegans
ATCCATTATTATATTTGTCGATAATATAGCGCTGATTGTAACGTATACTGTAGAACTGTTTATCAAACTCTCTTATCAAAGGGTTAAAGCATTGATAAATATGTAAACGATAAATATGTTTAATTTCGTTTACCATTATATCATATTGAAATATCCAGCAACACATTAAGAGATTAAATACTAACCATATCCGAATAAATTTTATCCCATTAATTAAAAAAAAGAATAGTTTTTAATGATGCATTCACATTTGAATAAATTTACGCATTGATTTATAGCTTTCAATAAATTACTGTCTGATCGAAATATCGTTAACGCACAATGCATACGTAAGACATACATGTAAATGTGTGAAAACTGTTTTATTTAGCTGTTCCCTCGTAAAATACACACAAAGATGTGTAAGAAGAATATAGAGAAGGTAAAACGAGAGAAGTTCAATGTAATGATCCATTTTCTTGATTGAAGTATGATAGCACTTTATAGCGCTCACTTCCCATGGTATCACCTGATTGGCAACCTTGCGTTCTAGACGCGTAATCTTGTTTTTACGCAAAAAAAAATTGCTGCACTAATCAGAGGGTAAAATAAGTACGCTATGACAGGACCTGGTCCATGTACGTTCCAACATACTATTTTTTAACCAATTTGTTACCTACAGTTGTGCCTAGCAAACGTTAATAATTGAACATTTGAAAAGTGATTTGCTCCGATGCCTGAACGGCAAAACATACAAATATTTACCTTTTCTTCTGGCTTATACTTTTTGAGATATTCCACTTCTTCCTGCTCAGGAATATCGAGTCCAAGGCACTCGTATAATTCTTCATGCTCAAGTGCGTCGAAAAACTCTTCATAATCCTAAAATAAAAATAAAATACTGATTTAAATTAGGACGATTTCCGTGCAAAATGTAGGCTCGTGTTAATCTAAAACATACTGCAAATTGATCGGAATTGCTTGAAATTGACTTAAAACTTGGTATTTGTTATCAATGATAGGTTATTTAGTTATATTTATTAGTTTAAGTTTTGCAGAATGTGTTCCTCTCCTGCTCCAAGCTGGCTAGAAAAGGAGGAACAACTTTTTGCAAAATGTGTATGTTCAAAAAAGGATTATTTTGTTGTTATTCGTCTTATTAAAGCTGTTTTAAGGTGATTTAACAACTTTTTGAAAAAAATGCGTGTAGTGCCCTTCTTATATATCAATATAATTTTGAGTTATTGTAACGATTAATCCTAAATCAACAGAATATTACATAGGTTTACATATAGTTTCGGCAACTACGAATCCCACTGAGCAAGACGTCACACTTCTTCATAGTCACATTGTTTATATGATAAGCGTGAAGTGATGTCTTCAGCAGTGAACGTATAGATAACGTCTCATACATGGTAAGACTAAATCCTGCTTAGAGTAATTATCCAATGTGGCGACGTGTTACATCAACCGAAACAGTTCGTGCATCCCTAAATGACGATATCCATGTATTTATGAAATCATGACTTTTGCAACGTCTGTATAGTGACATATCATTTGTCAAAATTAATGTTAATTCGACAAATACATAATATAACTTACAGCAACATGTTCGTCATCATGGAAGATTTGAGGTGGCATGACTTTCTCTCCATCTTCAACTGGAGTGTTTGTGTTCATAAACTTCTTTTGCTCATCATTTTGAGGGTCCGATATGTTGATGAGTTCATGAGCAATCGATTTGGATTCCAAAATGGTTGAAATGTGGTTCTGCCTACGCTTGATCTGGAAACCGATAAATGCTTGTTTACTGATATGATTTTAAATACTATCGATGTGTATGTTCGCACATAAACTGCCTTTATGATAGTTAGATTGATAGAAAAAAAAAAGAATATGCTTTTCTTATAGAAAAATAGTGATTATGATGTGTTTTTTTTTTCAACAATAAAAATGCAATGGGTAATGTAATGGGTTTCCGAAGTGTTATATTCTCTGACCATGTACGCATGTAGAAGTCTAGTAGACTCTATGTTGATTATATGCTATGCAGGCGTTTTATCAATAAATAGATTGAGTGAAATAGTAAAAATGTTATGAAGAAACTTGTTGAAGTGTTGTCATGCATCTATGCAAACAATAGGCTAAAATTCTTAATAATGTACATAAATACAAAGTGCTTACCTCTATAAGCCCAGGATCACGGGAAATAAAAACTCGAATCAAAGGCATTTTGCTAGTTTAATTTTACAAAACTCGAAAAGAATAATTCATAGCATTATATTTATCCTATATTCATATCATGAACACAACAGTAGTAAACCAGTTACTCAACATTACGAAAACAGCGGAGAAAAATGTTTGTTTACAATCAGTGCAAAAGGCAAAGGAGCAACCTAGGCAAAAGGCAGATTTTGGATACTGAGCAAGAAACAACTCAGTCAATCAGGATTGCGGCTTAGCCATACAGGAGATAACGCAATAAGCGTGGCTGGATCAGAGACTGTGGCTCATTTTATATATTCAGTACAGTGCAGCTGTTTTACCCAAGAGATAAACAGTTAGGGAAACCTTAGTCATATTGCTTGCTTGCCATTGCTCAGATGCTCTTGCAATAAAGGTTGCATTCACTGGTCGGATCTTCAGTAAGCCTGAATGCATTACAAGTGGTTGCTACCCTTATGCATAATTCTAATTGCATTAAGACTCAAGTCGTTGTGAGTCAAACGTTTGAGGAATTAATTACTGGACAAAAAACAAATCTGCATTTTTTTATTTATTATTATTTTTTTTAATGTTGAGTAAACCTTTTAAGAATAACCTGGTTATGGAGCATGAGTGAGATTTCTACATTTTGCGTGACAATTATGAAAATATGTTCATGTTTTTACGTTATCACGAAGTACCATAAGTCTCAGGCAACCTTCAAAGAGTTCAGGGGAACTATCAGGGGATCATGCGCAAACGAAATGCACCAATATGTAGAGTCGATGGTAGGGTATGAGATCATGATATGATGATATGATTTTATATGAAGCTATATCTTGATTCTACCATTCATATACAGTCGACATGTTGGAAATTGGGCTAAGAAGATTTACAAAACATAAAAATTGTAAATCGGTAATCGTTTTTTTTTTTATAGATTTTCCTAAATATGAATGCAACATTATATGTAATTCAGAAAACTGATAATGCTAAAGTTAGATCAAATAAATTGTTTTTACAATAAAGATTAAATAAAGTAACTTCAAAATTGGGATGGATTAAATCCTCTGTGCTAAAGTTAATAACATTGAAGGGCTCCGTGCACAATTGTGTTAAATGCCAAATTCATGTTGCGAGAAAAGAAAAGTTACAAATATTAAGATAAAACTGTATCTCCTATTTTAATTTAGAAGTCGATTTCAATACAAACCTTATGTTGTGAAAGCGTTTAACAATTGTATTGTATTTTGAAAATAAATAATTGGAAAACAGTACAATTAAGCTTTTATTGCTAAAAGATATTTTAACTTTGTCACCCCAAGCCTGTAACAAACCTTTTGATAAATTCCAAATGCCTCACATGGTTAACTTCAATTTAATGTAACGTAATATTGCACGCGCAATTAAAAAAATGTGTACTCTATGAACATCAATTTAGTGATTTGTGTTAATTCATTTTTTACGCAAAATATTTTAGAAGTGGAATTAAACATAATCTGGAACTGAAAGTGGTGTATATAATATGTAAATTAGAGCGACATCTACATGGTTGGTAATGATTACATCAACATACTCCAAGCAATAGCTCAAATTATCATGCGAATTAGGCTTAATATAACAGGAGTACCCAACGACATAATTTTAGAAGTGTGTCTTATATTACTTATTTTGTTATTAAATGAATTCATTTGTAGCTTAAAGTGGTGAAATATTAGTCCTTTTAGTAAAAACTCCATTCTTTGTTTGCCAGCCAGCAAAGCCCAAAAATCGTTTCCAGCAAAACGTTGCCAGCAGGAAAAGATACTCTCTCATTTTTCAAGCCCCTCTGAAATTCCTACAAAATTAGTATATTCCCATGTTTAAGCCCGAATTTGCTCAAAACGGAGTTTGATTTGTCTAATAATTGCATTTCATGAACCTTATTTCTGAAAATAAAAAACAAATGCAATTTTGATATTTATTCTATTCTGTGAAAATGCCAGCAAGAAAGATGTGCCAGCAGAATAGATATTTCACCGAATAAATCGCTAGGTACTCCTGATATAAGTTTGCACGGAGTCATTCAAATAATAAAAATGGTAGTATATCATTGATGCCCTTTTCTCTTGTATTGCCCCATTTGTTTGCAGTCCAGAGTGTATTACTGCAAAAAGTAACAATGCATCATAATGGATATGTTGGTGATAATATGATATTTTCAAAGCACTCAATACAAATAACTATATACATTTGATGACGATGCTAAGTAAAATAAGCATATATATATATATATTTCTGCATTATATTACTTGATGCAGGGCAGACAAAAATATGTAAAATACATAAACCAACATAGGTGGAAATGTGTATCTATTTACTAAGTTCACCAAATAAGTTCCTTCACTGTCAAGTAACCCTCGGAACTTTTTACCCTAAGAAGCGCTTTTTTACATTTTAATAACCTTTATTTAGGAGCATTTTACAAGGGTTTTCCAAATTCGCCCAAAAAACAAAATGATACATGAGTAAAAAAAAGGTTGTTTGGAAACGGAAGTTCCAAATATGGCCCAAAAGCAAAAACAAAACGTTAAAAACCCTCTCTTGAAATATTTCCACCGACTGTGGCTCATGTTTTTAAAGAATATTTGTCATAGATAAAACGCGTTATTTTCAACACCACCTGCCCCCGGTCTCAGTTGTGGATCTATATGACATTTCATAATGCTTTTATGGCCTTGTCGCTAAAGGCATTTACATGAACTAATCAGGCAAAAAGACAAATCTAACGTGTTTATCAAATATCGGCTGGTGGTGGCAGGCAAGATGCATCTTCAAAGCCACCGAAGGTCGCACCATACTTTGCTCGGTAGTGCTTCATGTCAAACGGTTTATCTTGCTTTGCATTTCTCCTGGCGGACAATTTTCTAAAGTGGGCAGTTACTCTAGCAAACGAGCAGTCGGTATTTTTGATGATCCTATAGAGCATTTCACCCAACTCTAGCAATACTATAACCGTCAGTCCAGACCAGAGGTTGAATATTCCTCCTATCTTTGAGCAAATATCAGCTAAATATGTCTTTGGCATGTCTCTTAAACGCAAGAATCGATGATCCGATAAATGATAAGACACTTCGAGAAAATTATTCGATATGAGATCATATGCTTCGGTCATACTCAGACAATGTTTATTTCGGATGTCATGTTTATTGCAATCAAGGGACTTCTTAACCAACCTATAACGTCTGTTGAGATCGCTGTTTCCTTTGATAAACGCATTGTAGAACTCGCTCAATTGGTTTACATTAGGCCATTTTGTCATCGTAGACAATTGACTGTATTCATCTTCGTCACAAGGGGGATTGCAGCGCTCAATGCATTTCTGAAACACGACTGCATCCAGGGCCTGACGGGCGCACTTTGATCGGTTCAAAACCTGATCGAAATCAGTATCAATCAAACTCTCACAGAAACGATCAGGTTTTGTACTGGATACATTTGTCAGCCATTTGATATCAACACAATCGCACACTTCCTCGATCGTCGCGTTGAAACAATCCACTAAGCAGCGCTTCAGATATCCGTATCCCTTTGAATCGACTTGATCGCATTTTCCGTAGGGCTCTCCCAGGCGTTTATGCTGCACGATCTTAAGGTGAATTTTCGTAGAAAATCCAGCGGATAATTCTATACCATCAAGCGTCGGAAACGGTATCAAATCGGAATCCGGATGCTGCGTTGTTAATATTGCGCCCATACCTGCAATATCATTTCGAAAATCGATGTAATTATCCACTGGTTCGGTCCTATGATGTTTTATTCTATTATCCGGTATTGTTTTATTCCTATGCTGTCTTTCATTATCTAAATGTAAGACCAATGACACCCCTGCTAAAAAGCCACCATAAAATAATAAATCTGGCGGCAGAGTAAGACGATAACAATTGAAATATTGCGCCGTCACGACCCGAGTAATTCGCGTGTGATTTCTACAGGGAACTTTGTCTAAATAGATCCCAGATAATACTTGCAACTGACAGTCGATAATCAAGTCAGATGCCTCGTGACCGAATTCCGTTGCTTTTGAAGAACCTAAATACTGAAATAAACCGGAATTGCTCTTCAAATGATGACACACATACTGTTCATCATCATTAAGTTCATCCATATTTCGGCAACGCTGGATTTTCGATCGATATTCATTCACGACCACGTGATCCATGCGACTCGATAAAGCGTTCTTATTGCAGATCGTAATAGACGGAAAAGGCGGTATATTTTCTGTTGGATGAAACATAGATTCTTCTGTCGCTGTATATGTTTCATATTTGAAGTAATCCACAACGACCTCAGCCACTTGATTCCCTGCAAATATGAGGAGACAGATCACGGCGATGGTCCATACTATTCTGAGCGACACCCATTCGGATTTAGGGATTCGTGGAACTCCTTTCATGGATGTTGTTCGCAAAAACCGCAGCCATTCTTGAAACAAAACTGGCCTTGGCCTAGTGTTATTTATCCTCTGATTCGTATTATCCATAATCAAAGAGTTGTGTAATATTTCAACAACAAAAATGGTGACACTTTTGTTCATTCCCTATTCTAAAAACATATTTTCTCGTATTTATATGAAGAGCACCCCACGAGGTGTTCCTCAAAAAAGGTGTTCCTTTTCAAAATTGATCTAGCTACAATTTTTCAAAAATCGCCGACTAGCTACAAGAATTTAAGGAACACCTTTTTAATTAATTTGGTATATTTTACTTTTCTATTTAAAAATTGTATTTTATTTACATTCAGATATATATAGCTTAGTGTGCTTCATTGTAATGTATCGAAATAGTGGTAGTATATACAAGAATTTCGATTTTCATTTTTCACAGAAGGTGTTCCTTTTCCGATTTGTGCCTCCTAGATGAGCGAGATAAGGTCAGCTAGCTACAACAAATGGAACACCTTTTTGTAAAAATTATTTTCTCTAAACTTAATTATTTATTGCATATTTCAATGTGTTGAATGATTTAAGGCTGCAATTAACACTTTTCAAAAATTAGGTCGTGGGGTGCCCTTCTTTATATGTGAATTGCTATATTTATACATTGTTCAGTATGTTTTGTATATCATCTTTGATAATTATTCTTTATATCCTATTGATAAGGTTTGTTAATGAACTTAATGTTCATATGATTTATTTTACTACCTAATTGCTGCTATATTTTTAACCAAATTGTTCCAGAGTAAAATATTTTTTTTTCAGCACAAGGTTTATACATGGTTTCAACTGTTTAAACATTGACTATGAAAAATAAATACCATATACAACGTAAACAATCTATCTGAACATGATGATCATGACAGTATATGACACACAAACTTACTCAAATGCCAAATCATATCCCTGCATACTGGCACACAGTTTTCCTCTCGACGAAATGAGACCTCATTAAACATTAATGGTCTTTTCCGCAATATCCATGATTCGGTTAGGATCCACGTTATTGATATGGATGATGCGTGAAAGGTACTCAATCGTTATTTTAAGTAATTAACGTCTCCGATATTTCGCCGTAAATACCTATTTTCAGGCGACATATTACTATCATCTATCAGTTAATTTTATGTCAGTAATCATACTTAAATATAAAAAGTGACACTTTTAATGGTTGCCTCTTACTTTTTTTAGCAAATATCTTTTTTCAATGTTCATTCTGTATCCTGCTGTAAAAAAAAATAATTTTGACACTCATAAGCACCACATGCTCGAATGGCAGATGACAAAACCCTATGGGACTGTCTCTCACAAAGAGCATTTCTATCCTCTCAACAAGACATGTTGGCACACCAGAAAATGGTGCTACGTCCAGAGAATGCCCTTTGCTGTGAACGTTTGAATACGAAATGTTATTTCGTTTCACTACCAAGGAGTGAATGTTGTTTAATTGTCGAATTTCAGCGCGACATTGTAAAAACGTAGTTGCGACGTCTGCAACGTTAGATGACGTCTGAGAATTCGCTATATATTTGTACAAGGAAAAACAACGTCTAAACGGTGTTGGTTGAGGTATCTCCGAAGGAAGCGGGGTGTTAGCAATTTGTGTGCTAAGTAATAAATTCGATTCCTTGAGGTAATTGAAGAATAAATGGAACATTTCCGCTTGTGAGCAGAATTTCTGAGCTATACTTCTAAAGGGGGCACGTTTCCCATGTTTCGAGTATTCACACTCGAACATATTTACATGTTTGATAAACATTAAATTTACGAAACACAAATAACGTTATAACGAAAGAAAATACATCGATATGAAATAAAACAAATTTATTTGCATATATATGATAAATTTTGAACATGTGTTTCATTTTCATAAAACTTTGCTGATTAATTAAGGTGTTGAAGCAAATTAAACACCAGACCACCAGAAAAAAACGGGTCGTATTTCAACCAATTAATTGAAAACCAACAAATAGGCTGGAAACGATGGTCGGGTTTCACTGATGGCACATTTACCCAATGCTTATTAGTTTATTGTCTTGCGCGCTATTAAATTATGTCCTTTATACTAAGATTTTATCATTTAACAATGATAAATCAAATGTGACGCCTCCCTTAAATTGGGCTGAGATGTAAGAGAGTAGAGTGATTGAATACAATCTAAATCATTGGTAACAGTCACAGCATTTGATGTAATTTAAATCGACCTACTACAGTCACTTCTGTGAACACCACGGCTCACCTAACAATGTGAGATATATCATTATATTATATATATAAGCGAGTTATAACCGTTATGTTCAAACCCGGTATGGTAAGGCGTTACATCTGACGTGAATTCATCTGTAAAAGTGCTAGCTTTCTACATGCAAATCCCTTCTAGTGATGAGTCCTTTAAATGTATACATTTTTAAAACCTTATTGGTCTCAAAGGTTGCAATGGCATTGTCATGTCACTTTATGACATTACCTTGTGATCTCGTCACGGATCCCGAATGACTCCATAATTGCACTTTTAGTGATGAAAAAACACCATCTTTGTTCTAAGTGAATGTGACTTAAGTGTTTATATTTGATTATGTGTCCTAAGTGCATTTTTGAAATTCAATTGTTCCGTGTCATGTCAGAAGTCCGCAAGGTTTAAAGTTATAGGTTTTTCGGTGTATCAAACGTTTTTAAATAGAATTGGTAACCAGTGATGCAACAGCAAAGAAAAAACATTTGATAATATATAAATAGTTTTCTTATGTCCGCAAATATTGACACCAATCTAGCAATAAATTGTATATCCTTATTCTTACTTAAAACGAAGCATGCCTAATGAATTAATATATATTACAACTTTGATATTTACGGTTGAGAACAAAGATATTTTATGCCCTTGCTAGCCATAGTGCATGAAATTCTCAAAATCTATTAAATCCATTCTTGTCTGCAAAATTGGTCTCAATGGAGTTTTTCATCTTTTAAATATGTTTCACCGAATTAGTTGACATGCACTCCCGTTCCATCACTCCTTTTCCTTGCATAGAATTCTTGTGTGATTCAAACTGCCATGAAATGCAAATTCAAATGACAAAAACACTCAACCCGATAATTGGACAGTTGGAGAATTCTTTGAGTCTAAAAGTGTGATGCAATTAAGGCTAATCCTAGGGGGTTGGTTTATGACAATACGTGCATCCTTGTTTCTTTGCATCGGGGTACAATATTTCATTAGCAAAGTGAGAATGGGCTCCATTAAATAGCCTTGATTGCTTAAGGACTTAGAACAAGACTAGCTCGTTTTGAATCTGCCCAAAATTCGTCATATCTCACTCGGCAAGGGTCGTCCATAGCACGTCGCATTCGGACCTGACGTTGAGAGGACGACCTACTTTGGGCCCGTATTAAAGTTTTCCGGACGTCCTTTAACGTCCCGGCGTCCGTAGAACGTTATTCTTACGTCCGATTCGGACACGACGTCGATACAAAGTCTTTTCTACGTCCGCGACGAATAAGGACGTCCGGAAAACTTTCATACAGGCCCAAAGTAGGGCGTCCGCTTAACGTCCGTGGACGTCTTGCCGAGTGGGATAGTGCAATCAGTAAGTTCGCCGCTAAAACGAAGTATGCACGTGCTTTAAATGAAGCATTTCATTATTCGACTTTGTAAATTCATAAAATGATAATACGTGTTCATAAGAAAATGCTAATAAAGCTTCGAGTTTTAAACAAAGATACTGATTTTTTTAAATAATTATTGTGCTTAATACACATATTTAACTTATATGTATTCCAGAAAGTGTCATAATTAAGATTTAAATTCCTTAAAGGCAGCGTTTAATTCTCCGGATTTTATATTTCTTTTATTCGTACCTCTTTTCTTATTTAGTTTGATTCAACAACAAAGACTATACTGTCTTTGCTTATAAACATATATAATTATCCAACCTAAATTTCATATAGTTTCTTAGAGGCCAACTAATTGACTAAAAGTGCTTTTAATGTTCATCGTGTTCCTAAATATACCACTTATCCCATCTTTTGTTAGTTGTTTGAAAGCAATTTCAGTAAAGACATTTATCAAGATCGAGGTAATAATGGGTTTCCAGAGATGTTACTTGATTCTGTTATATTGGCAAACAAGTACAGTTCATCAGAAAGGAATTCAGAAAGAGATGAATTGGGATTACTGAAGAGCCACCCGTTTCGACCGCATGTCTCCATTTGGTGAATTTGGTCGGATTATGCTTTAGACGTTATAGCCTTACAAGCTGCTAAATCAAGTGTCATCCTCTAATTAATGTTCTATACAGAATTTTAAAAGCGAAGTCATGTGGCAAATTAATGTCAATGATTTCCATATATCAGAAAATTGTTTTTTTTTATTGGCTTTGATATATTTGGATAATTTTGCCGTTTTTTTTTTAATTTTGATATGACGACATTTTATTTATAAACCATACTAAAACTGGAAAAAAATATTAAGTTGAAACCTTTAATGGACGTTTTCTATGTTATTGAAATAAACTTATTGTCTATATGCTTACCATAAGTTCATTAAAATATGCATATATTTTACTCGCTCTAATTTCAAAACATATCGATGTTGTTGATAGTAAACTTAAGTGCCCAAACCAAAATAATATAGAGCATTTAAGAGCATAATATAATAAATATGTTTGCTATTGTTGATAAATTAAACTTTTCATAGACTTGAGTTTAAGCCGATTGGTTATTTTTAACATTAAGCGGAATAAGTCTTTGCCAGTCACTGGATGGCTTTATCACTTTTGTCATAGCTCTTACATACATTTTAGCCGAAAATTATAAAGATATTGGAGTCGTAAAAAAACTCCGACAGCATCTATGTCCTGCAGTTTGTGTAAATTGACAGAAAGTTCCACTGACCAAGACCTTACATAATAGTACATGGCCTGCGGACAATGAGAAGATATAATATGCTGCACACATCGATGAAAAGCTCCAAAATATAGTAGCTTGATATTTTAAAAAATGTGCTTGATATAAATGAGCGTTAGCATAAAAAAGGGGTTATTTTACAAAATTCATTATATATTCATGGGGCATCTTTTATAAGTGCACTTTGATATGATAGAGTAACATCGATCGCAAAAAGGCACCTGGTGCTTAAACTCAACAGTTTCCATACAAAGTACATGTGTCGCATTTTCAAAATCCTGGCAAGATGTTGCAACAACGGGAAAATAAGAACAGCAAAATATCCAAGGGTTAGAATACTTCTAAACATAGCAAAAACTACGCTCGCTGGATCATAGTGCCACGTAGTGTGTGCGTATTAAGCGTCTTATACAAAGAGCTGCCTACAGAGACTCCGCTCAGCATTGATGCGACAGGATAATTTCGACCAGTACACGCCTTACATCTTTTCATTCAGTGTTTATTTCTATCTGGTAACCCAGATGAATCCTATGTAGAACATGGGAAGATAAAGTGAGAGCAAAATAGTTACTAATGTATGTTCATGATAAATAAAAATATTAGTTAACGAATGTCGTATATACAAGCTTATCAATTTTCATGATCATAAAAGTTGGTTCTCTTATAATCTAAGCTAGCTTAATGAGAACAAATGAGTACTATATCAGAACTTTTGCCATTCCCTATAAAATACTAGTTATCATGAAAGTCATTTTTGGAATAAGGGGTTAGCTATTGCCAAATGTTATTTCCAAAATCTCTCTTATATACACTATCAAAATATTTATATACACAGTGTGTGACTTAAGGAGTTCGTAGCCAGTTGCCACCGGATCACCAGGTTCCGAAAAGCAGGTGGCCCGACCGAAAACCCGGTGGCCCAATAGTTTTTTTTCTGAATCAAAAACATGTAATCAGGAGTGCATCTGTACCTAAAATCGCCACACAAGAAACATTGGCGACACCAAAAAGACACCCGCTGAAACGACATTCACATATAATATTATGATAGATATACAATATCCTGAAGTTCGAGCGGTGAATGGGTAAACGCATATTCTACAGCGATTTATAATGGAATTTTATCTACCGTGTATTGAATTCGGTTGAAATTCATTCACACAAATTAGATTGTCATCTAAATCGACACTCGTGAGACCAAAAGTGTGATACCCGATCGCTAAAGTACAATGGAATGCAATGGAACAATGTTAGAAAATAATTATTTAAATGATACTTGAAAATCCTAATGAAAGAATACATATTATTAACAGTTCTGTATTGCTCCATTTTATATCATTTGTTTTCGATGATAAATAAGAAATTATTGTTATAACGGCGTTCTCTACTTTTCATAGTGTCTTTTTCAAAAATAGCAACCCTCTTTCTATAAAAGCTTATTTAATCTGATTTTTTTTTTTGTTAATATTGAAGGGCACCTCACGGCACACTTTTCAAAATGTTGTGAAATCACTTTAAAGTGACTTTACTATGAATAACCACCACAAAATTCTCATTTTTGAACATTACCATTTTGCAAAAAGGGGTTAATTTTTTCAAAGCCAGCAGGGCTTTTCCTATTTTCTAACCAGCTAGGAGCTGAAAAGGAACACCTTTCGCAATAATTAAACTATTGAATATAACTAAAACAGCTATCATTGGTAACAAATAACCGGTTATAAGACCATTGCAATCAATAACAATTAATTTGCAATTATTCATTCTCATAAATTATTACAAAATAAAGAAATTATCACAAAAGGTATTCCTCTTAATGCAAAAAATCTCCAAGCTAGAAAGAATTTCCTTAAAATCTCCAAGTCAGCTGTGATTTGCTGGGGAACACCTTTTGTGAGGAACAGCTCGTGCGTGCTCTTCCATATTGGTGGGCATGAAATTGGCGGAGGTTATTCGGTCACCAGATTGTGAAACCCGGTTGCCCGACGGAAGTTTTAGAAGCCATTGGTCACTGAGACACCGCTTAAGTCGCACACTATTAATAGGGGGTTTGTGCAAAAAAATGTTTCGAGATGACGGTGTTTAGATCAGTGTATTTCAATCATTACCAAATTTATAAAATAAAACCTATATCTGCTTTACTTGATGAAATTACCATGCCCAACCAGGCGCGGATCCCGAAAATGTTGAACCTGAGAGTGCAAACAGTATAAATTATCTGACTGAATCGGGGTGTAAATTTATTATTTTATATTACATATAAGGGCGAACAGGGATGGCGCATCGGATGCGCCCCCTCTTAATCCGCGCCTGCCAACAGTTGATTAAGTTGGATAGAATAATGGTTTGAAAGCGTATTCTAATATCAAACGACATTTTAATTGGTTGAATTTATTTGGTTACCATTAAAATCTACATGTCAAATTACATGTTCTGTAATCCCGGAACTATAAGTGTTGCCCAATCTCTCTTATAACTTTTATTTATTAATATGTATATGTGAAATAAGTCCAACGAAAGTAAAATGCTACCTTATAATCATCTACCAAAACAATATTTAATCAAGCACTCCGAATAACAAATTGTCAATGCTTTTATAAAGAAGAGAATACATAATATGTTATGAACATTAAACAACGTCTGGGCAATATGTTGCTTAAATCGCAGTTAATGCGTTTTTTTTTACATCAAAAGTCCCTGTTTTAATTTACTTTAGTAGTTTAACTAGCTGACACCAAAATATAAACAAAAGCACGTGTCGGGTCGTTAGCGGATGTTTTACGTGTAAATTCGATTGATTAGTGGCTTATCTTAGTTTCAAGAGCGCATCTTAATATTGAAAAATGAACTTTTACACATTTTCACCGTTAATTTTCATTATCTGCCTGTCAAATGTTATCACAACCTTGGCAAATGAGCTGGCAAGAGGTAAGACTTCAGTTAAAAGTACGCCTGTACTCGTTCTCAACCTCTCGTAGCGACATAGGTACAAGGGTAGCGTCCTGAGTCGGAGTGAACCTTTTTCTCGCAGAGTGAGGAAAAACGTATTTATCGCTGAATGACAACTATGACACTTCTTCCATATATTCACAAGATGCAGTTTCATTAATATATTCTAATATGTATAAGAAATAACATTTTGTAACATGATATTTTCGCTTTTTATTCTCGCTCACTTAGTGGGCGATAATATGGTTTGTTTACAAAATTGACCAATCAGAGCTTCTCTCCGACCCTGACTTACGAATTGAACCAGGAAGTGATTTTTAAAAAGGTGTCTGTACTCATTTAAGATTAGCTTTCCTAATTCATGTTGCACATATTATGATATAATATTCATCCCTCTTCTATTTGCCGTTTCATTTGTTTGTTGACATTGTTTTGTTTAACAAATATTGAAAGAAAAGCAAGATTTTCCTCCGAGATTGGTTCCCTGCCCTTGTATAGGCTGTACGAACGATCGTATAGGATCCATATAAACTTCAACCGTAACCTTCAATTAACTTCCTCATCCTTTTATACTTCAATTTGGTTATGGGCACTATCCTTTATTCCGTCTGTCCCTACAATACTGAACAGTCCTCCGTACGGACCGTAGACTGTACAAGTCCGTCTGTTAACATTTGACATACACTTGTAACTAAGTTTTTTTTGTCAGCGGCACTTTAGTGTGAAGCCTTAGTCTTAGAGGTCTGAAACTTTCAACAGTAAAATAATATATACTGCAGATGTGCAAGGTCGAGGTTACAGTTTGAGCTGCTAAACTTTGTCGAAATTACGGGACTCTGTACTTAGACGAAATTGCTGTATTTTAACCGCCCTTGTTCGTTCCACTTTGATATGAAGCCTTTGTCCTAGAGTTCTGAAACCTATCACAGTGAAATGATGTATATTGCAGATGTGCAAATGTCGAAATTACGGGGGTCTAAGCTTAGATGAAATTAGGATTTTTTTCACAGCACTCTGTCCGCCGCACTTTTGTATGAAGCCTTTGTCCTAGGATTCTTGAACGAATATATATTGCAAATGCGCAACTTTTAGTATTAGTTTGATTGACGAACATTTAATGATATTACGGCGGGCTGAACACCAAAGATATTGAAAGAATACGCATATATATCTTTACGTATTGGTCGCACCCAAAAGGTCTCTTCGCTGACGATTCTTTGCTTTACCGCCCTATCTGGAGTCAGACTGATCATGAAATACTGCAAAAGGATTTGGAAATGCTTACTTCTTGGGCAAATACATGGCAAATGAGCTTCAATGTCTCGAAGTGTAAAGTCCTCTCCGTTACCAAAAAAGAGGCTCCCTCTCGTGTCACATATACAATGGACGGCGAACCCCTCGAACTTGTTCCTTCTCACCCCTACCTAGGCGTCACCCTTGCTAGCGACATGAGATGGAGTGAACACTGTAAAAACATCTCTAACAGTGCCACTCGTGTCCATAACACAGTGCGACGTACACTCCACCCATGTGCGCCCACCGTTAAAGAAATAGCTTATAAAGCCCCCGTTAGACCTAAACTCGAGTTCAGCTCGCCAGCATGGAATCCATACACCAAGCAGGACGTCAGCCGCATAGAGCAGGTCCAGCGCAATGCAGCTCGCTTCGTCACTGGGGTTTGCACCACCCAGAGTGTCTCTAGCTTGATATCCTCTCTTGGGTGGAAGTCCCTAGAGCAACGACGACATTTGGCACCAATTGTGTTCTTTCACAAAGTCATCCACTCCCACCTTGAAATTAACCTCCCAAGACCCATGTCAATACCCTCACGCAATAGCTCACACCTTATACAGCCAAGTACCAGAACTGATGCCTTCAAATATTCATTTTACCCACGATCTATTCGCCTCTGGAACATGCTACCCTCTGAACTCCATCTCATTCACGACACAGATAAATTTCAGTCAATATG
>LQRL01054462.1:717-16586 GCA_001703475.1 Hydroides elegans
TTCCCCTTTTCAATGCAGTGATACAATGTTATGCTTTGTATTTAATGCATGAACGTGTTTCTATGTTCATTAAGAAATATCGCACATAGACATCGATTTGGGTGTTAGGGCCAATATAAACGAAAAATGGTCTAATTAGTTTTAAAACATTAGAGTTATCTGGTATTTGTAATGGTTATAAGCTTGTTTGAAATTTGTCTATCTCTACTCTTCTTGTAAGGTTACTTTGCGTCACATTGAGTTGCACTAATCCCTTAAACCTAAAAGGGGTTGTGAGCCTCGTAAAAACAAAAGGGCTGTTATGGTATAACACTGATCCTCTGAGTTCACAATCTGAACATTCTTGAACGTACTTATAATTGGTGTGTCATAGTTTTGATTTTTAATGTTTGAAATCTACGAAAAGACACAAATAAAACATTTTCAACTCGAAAAAATCTTTTTTTTTAGTCATCCGCCGGTGTTACGTGGGAAGTTACCTCAGTGGGAAATTACCTCAGTTCGCTATATTTTCTTTATAAGGGGTTGCTGCTCATTTCATTGAGTGTGAGGCAAATTCCCATGGTCTGATATCGAGCATTTTTACGAGAATTTATTTGAACAGTCGATTAGGGGCGAGGACATATATTTACATTTTGGATCAATTTGTTGTAAGAAAAAGCCTTATGAGTTTACAACAGTTAATTTTGTCAGCTCATATTCAGATGAATTATTTCCCAAAAAATCACATATTTCAATGCTTATTTCAGAAATGTATACACTTTTATTATCTGCGATCTTTTCGTAGAACGAAAAATCGCAGGTAATGCGTTTGGTTTGCTTTTCTGAATTTTAGCGGCTGTGTTCCCGTACACCGATTTTCTATATGTTCAAGTCCGAAATCGACTGATTATTTTATATAACATTACAAGTGCGCTTCAATGAGTTGTCCGAAAAATACCTATTTTTGAAATTCATTTAATCACAGTTTTGTTATTCCTTGATGAATAATTTTGATTTTTACACATAATCTCTATGAATATCTTAGCAACATGAAAACGGAAGACAACTTTAAATAGTGTTGATTTTGATTAATATACGGAGGTATATTTTAACCCTACCACGGGAAAATGGCGCTTCAATGCTTTGTCCTATTTTCAAAAAAAAAATAGATTGAATGATACGATTAGTTGTTTAAACATATTTATTTATTATTGATACATGTTTCTAAACCAATCACAATTGATATTATATCGGAATGAAAACATTTCTAGCACTATCTGAATGCTAAATTTAACCACGATTGATCTTATTTGTTATAGAGACGCGCTTCAACCTTGGGCCCCCAGAATGTTTCCTTTTTTGTGTTTGCATTTGAGTTTAAGAGTTAAAAATGAGGATTTCATGGATTTTATTTAAACCAATCCTTACGTAATTCAATTCTAAATATGTTCCTCTGAAATCTTTGCAATCGAAAGGAGGAAACTATCCATATAACGGATTTGAAACAGAGCACCCTTCGCTTTTGGCGTTTCAATGTTGGGGCCCCTATATATGTTTATTGCAAAATCCATAGTGAAAATAATTTATTTTCATATGTATATAGTATGATGGAATGCATGATATGCATATAAGAAAACAGCATTAAACTATTCTCAAAGCTATATCGTAGGCTGGTTTTCTATTGGTAAACTAAAGTGTAAATTATTGGCCAATATCACAAAGAATGTATAAATAAAAATTCGTTCATAGCTATTTGTAGGGTTTGCATTTGCAGCGGACAGTTTTGAAATGATATATGAAGGGTACCCCACGACACAAAAGTTGTAAAATCACCTTTAAAAAACATTACAATTATGAACGACATTTAAAAATTGTTTTTGAACATTAACATTTTGGAAAAAGGTGTTAATTTTTTTCCACGCGAGCTGGGTCGTTTCTCTTTTATAGCCAGCTTGGATCTGAAAAGGAGCACCTTTTGCGAAAATTGAAATGTTGAATATAACCAAACTATCTATCAAATCTTGTAAATAACCGCTTATAAGAAAATTGCAAACATGTTTAATCTATTTTAGAATAATAATTCGCACTATTTATTGCGAAAATTAATAAATTATAAAAAAGATGTTCCTCAAACTGCACATATCTCCAAGCCAGAAACGATTTTCTAAAGATTTCCAAAAGGAACACCTTTTTGGGGGAACAGATAGTAAGGTGCTCTACATATATGAGTTGGCGTTAAAGTTAGATGCGTGCTGTAACGCTTTATTGTTTTATTTACAATTGTTTTATATAGAACTTCAGGTATCAAGTCATGAGATCTAGTCATAGGTTTAGGTTTTTACAGGTAAATGATTGTTTCGATTTATAATGCCTATTTATTCTTATTTCACTTAAGATAAAATATAAATATGTCAGGATTCTCATAGATATGCTTCACTTGGATTTACAACATATAACATATATAGGGGGCCCAACAGTGAAACGCCAAAAGCGAAGGGTGCTCTGTTTCAAATCCTTCAAATGGATAGTTTCCTCTTTTCGATTGCAAAGATTTCAGAGGGACATATTAAAAATTGAATTATGTAAGGATTGGTTAAAATAAAATCCATGAAATCCTCATTTTTCACTCTTAAACTCAAATGCAAACACAGAAAAGGAAACATTCTGGGGGCCCAAGGTTGAAGCGCGTCTCTAATATACACTAATGCATTTATACTTTAAAATCAATTTATATGCATAATTTATTAGTTCATTTGATTACATATACACTGAATATAAAACGCCAAACTGACCACATGCATAGTGACTGTTTGTATGGTTATGTACGGCCGCATAAATTCTATATATGGGCATGAGGTTTGCACCGGGTACTTGTCGCATAGCAACCCTCTCTATGGTAATATAGGGGCACATAAGTACTGCACTCGTCACTTCTCAACGGATGTTTAAGCTCTATATAAACCCATATTTTGGGTATATAAAACACATAAATAACTTTCAAAATAAAAATGGTGAAATGTAGCAAAAGGTACCCGCCCAACCACATTCATAATATTGATGAGACATGGTTCACTCCCAATGCATAAAAGTCAATATTACGCCACTGGTGTTTCGTTTTAGAACATGTATCAATAGTAAATTAACATTTTTAAACAATGAAACGTATCATTTAATCTATTTTTCTGAAAATAGGACAAAGCATTGAAGCGCCATTTTCCCATGGTAGGGTTCAAATATACCTTCGTATCTTAGTTAAATTAAACACTATTTAAAGTAATCTTCCGTTTTTATGTTGCTAAGATATTCATAGATATTATATGTAAAAATCAAAATTAGTCATCAAGGAATAACAAAACTGTGATAAAATGAATTTCAAAAATAGGTATTTTTCGGACAACTCATTGAAGCACACTTGTATAAAAGACAGTCGTCTGATGCTGCATAGGGGGTTCAGATTGTGATCTTATAGATAATATTGAATATATTTGATGCTAAACACACAATATCTGATCACACAAATGTCTTCATTATTGCCATGCTGAAAAACACTATGAATTTTTCCGGCCTCTCATTGGCTGTTGTGAATGGGGTAATTAATAAAAGGCGCGCATAAATTCAAACTCTACTCATTTGCATGCGTGT
Organism: Hydroides elegans; assembly: GCA_001703475.1. Classification (NCBI taxonomy): domain Eukaryota; kingdom Metazoa; phylum Annelida; class Polychaeta; order Sabellida; family Serpulidae; genus Hydroides; species Hydroides elegans. The sequence continues at coordinate 4,342 of LQRL01054462.1, forward strand.
CTCTAACGCCTGTTGAATAACCTCTCTTTATGTGATGAGTAACTGGCTCCGCCTATAAATAGAAAGGCTCTCGTGCGGGAGAGGGAGCAGCTATATAAGCGCGCTGTTGCAATAACTGCATAATCAATATTCACTTTGTGCTCGCAGCAACACAGTGAGCATCCGTTACATTTTGTACTTTAGACTATTTTATTAATGTTCAAAAATGAAACTACGATAATTCTGGCGTGCAAACGTAAAACATCGCAACTACATTTTCGTTGAAATTGAGTAAAGGGCATATCGGTTCTTAGAATATTGTTACCCATGTATAAGTCTAAAGTTAACCATTTATATACCCGTATAAGCCTATCTTTTTTTCTTTTTTTTATATGTGAATCGACACCTCAAGAAGATCGTAGATATGCACCCTATGAATGCCCTCTAGTTCCCTTTAAATTCTTCATGAATTCGATATTGGTAATTTAGTCTTTGAAATTTATCTAAAAACGTCGTTTGTCTTTGATGCCTTTTCATAAAATCTAACCATCACTGAATTACCAGTTAAAAGTGAAATATTGGTATTTGGTTACTAATTTTAAAGCATGGAGGTTCACTTTGATTAGCATTCATCGAATGTCAGACATAATACATTAGTAATAAAAGGCAAATATTTCCTTTCAGCTATATTTTTCAAAGGTCCCCATGATCCCACAGTAATTGCAATTGCTGTTCACGAGTGCCTATTTTTTTAAAACTACAATCATGTATACACTATATATTGATCTTTATAGGCATATTATAAAGTCATATGATATACTTTGTGTTTAAATCGGCTCATAAATAAACATAGTCATAACACGACAAGAAGATGAGGTCTATATTTGTTATATCTGAGAAATTAATAAATGAAACCATCAACTTGAAATATTTATATTAGTTCATAGTAAATCTTCAACAAAATCATTAAGAACCGCTTGTTATTGTTTACTGAAATTCATATGACATGGACAAATTCATAAGACAAATCAATAAAACAAATACAGCACCCCATCTCTAATCCCTTTGTAATACAGACATCGACTGATACTGAGGTATTTTACCATGCGAGTTATTTCTCAATTCCTCAGTGCATGGGAAAATACCTCGAGGTAAATTCCCACGCTGAGGTTTGTTCCCACCCAACACCGGCGCATTAGCGCGAAGCGGAAGACTAAAGTATTCAGCACTGTCCGTCCGTCACTACAACCAAAATTGAGTTATCAAAATAAAAATGAAAAAAATATATATAAAAAAAGTTTTTTATACGTTCAATGGAATTATAAGACCAATGAGCCATGTCCGTCTATCCGTCTGTCGGTCTGTCTGTCTGTCTGTCTGTCCGTCTGTCCGTCTGTCGACACCTAGGTGCACTACTTTGTACGGACGAGTGCTCGCTTATCCCTCGATGGATTTTATTTTTCTTTGGCACATGGAGCAAACATATATTGGAGCTGTGCTAAGGCGCCTTATTTTTGAAACATCTCAAAAATTGGAATTTTGGCGAATTTTTGAGAAAAAAAATTGGTGATTTTGGTGACTTTGCATGATTATTGATGGTAGTTTGTACGGACGAGATCTCGGCTATTCCTTGATGGATTGTGTTTCCAATTGGCAAATAGAAAGAAAATATATTGGAGCTGTGCTTAATCTCAAAAATAGATATTTTGGCGATATTTTGAAAAAAAAAGTGATTTTGGAACTTGGCACATTTAGAAAGATTACTCGTATATCGTGATGTTTTAAGGAATACGAATATGTGAGGCAGACGTTGTGAGAAGACGTTGTGAGAAAACGTTGTGATAAAAACGTTGTGATATAGACAATCCTTCGATGTATTTTGTTGATGTTCTAATTTGATTTCCTATGTCTTTTTTCAAATTTCAACTGTTGTTGAAGTAGCGGAGGACTTAATCAGTTTCACTGATCTACTTGTTTATTATTATCTAATTTTATCTTATTATTATCTTATTTATCTAATTCACACTTATATCTAAACGTTTTGTACCATATATACCAATATATTTTAACTTTTTCACATTTCTCAAATCACACAGTCACCCAAACATTTTGCCTCATATACATAAATATTTCTGGACGTGAAACAACCAAGCAGAGTCATATCATAACATAACTTCGGTTTATGCAGCTCACGCAATCCCCTACTTTGGCTTAAAGGATAAGTTCGAAAAAAAAAATGATGTGATATAGCCTTATCAGATTGATTGACTGATAAATCATTCGATTGAAAAATGAATATACAAACTTGTGTGTGTGAGGGGGTGGGGGTTACTTAGAATAGGGCGGGGTTGCTTGAAATTTAGAAGGTTTCCAATTACCGAGGAGGTCGCTTAAAGTCGACTTTGAATAACCGGGGTGTAGTTTGAAATTTAAGGTAGCTTGAAATCTTGAGAAAAGATCACGAGATGTATAAATCCTTGGTGTTGAGCAAGAACCAGGGGTGATTCATGTCCACATATGTAGGAAGGCAGGTATATCGGAGACGTATTGGCCGAGTGGTGAGGCGACTTCTGGGCAGTAGCCATGGGTTCGATTCCCGTTCAAGCTCGGTAAACATGGTATGCAAGTGGTACTGCATACAATGTCTCCCGCCTCTTCCCACCCAGGTGTGTACATGTACAATTGGGTACTTGGTAGTTTGAAGTGTATATCACAAGACGGAGTGTGAGCACCAGTTGTCAAAATAATAGGTTGCCTGTCCGTGAAACAAATGAACACATGCATGAATGATCAATGTCATGATAGATTGTACCGCTTGGTATATAAGCGGGATATAAATGTCAACTATTATTATCTCGTAAGATTGGGCTCCCATAAGAAAGAATAGTGTTCATGCGAAAAAAACAATACTCATGCCCATTATAACCTTACCAGATTTTTCAAAGATCAATTATTCATGTTATCCATTCTTGTTTATTCTTGGATGTTTGCTTAATCGGATTGAGAAATCGATCGATTCCATTAATTGAAACATCGTACAGGTATTTAAGCTGGGCATCAGAGTTGAGCATTATTTGAATCATTGGACTAACCTCGTACTCTACTCTATATGTTTTTCCACGAACGTTATTATATCTAACCGCTCTTTTTCCAAATCAGCCCCTATAGCCTCTAATATTGCTAATTCTTCTTTTATAGTATCCAAATATGGTGACGTGTCCATGTCAACACCCGAATGGCTTGGTCGCTTTTTTAGTTTATCATATTTTGATATGATTGAAATCCATTTCGCAAGTGTCGAATCACAAGTATCGCTTATCAAATGTATATTGTCTACAGCATCAGCGGCATTTTTAGTTTCCAATAGACGCGTGACCATCTCAAACGTGTCACAGTCCAGAGCAATTAAAGATGCACTCACAGGTGTTTTCCTATTTTCAATTAACGGATGATACATATACTGAATTGAAATGTTATCCCTTAGCGCCTTACTCCACTGTCTTAGCATATCCAAAAGACAAGCGGCAAGCACACCTCCTTTCAAATACTGTTCTGTTTTGGTGCCATGCACGTGTAATACTAAATGGAGAAAGAGTACGCGCAGAGTGTAGCTTGGTATGGTCGGTTCATATCCGTACATGTGTAAGCGTGCCTCATAATCCATAGTTTTAAAGTCATGAAATGAACTGTTTGGTTTCACTACATAATTTTGTAATAAAAACTTGACAACTCGAAATGGTCGTTTGGTGTCATTTGGTAGTGCTTTCATAATACTATTTTCGATTATACCGGTATCACATTCGTTTTTGTTAATAAGTCGGTATAAATCCCCTCTCTGAGCATACTCCAGTAGACTATGGGTCAAGAATGTACGGGCCTTTGCATTGAATGTTTCATTAGTTTCGTCAGTGACATACACCGGTACTATATCTACGGTGACCCCAACGGATTCGAAACGGCTTTCTCTAGGTCGATACTCCATGACTAAACACACGCCACATATACGTTCATGTTCTTTGACACCATGCATAACCCATTTATCGAGTCTCTTTTTCAATTTATAAGGGAAATCTTCAACAATTTCTTTAACCATTTTCATAAATGATTCTCCATTCAAACGCTAACCATCCCTTAGCTTTTCGTCTCGAGGCAGTATTAATGAATAATCGGCTTCGTGGGGCAAACCAACCTTTACGTTTGAAAATATGCTACCAACCTGACGCAATTTCGCGTATCTAAAAAGCGGATCTATTTCTCCAAGTTCCTTTTTAAGGCGATGTACGATTTTATGGACACCATGGTATATATGTGCATAAAAAGGATTGTTGGCACTAACGTGAACTTTTTTGTCTAAGAGGCGAATAAATTCACCTGAATTTTGTGTGTATTTTCTCGTGTTAAACTTTAAGCGATGTTGGCGAAGAAAGCGAGAAACGTTGTAGCGGATGACATCACCATCAACTGTCTCCATTAATGGGATGATTATATCAATTGTTTTATCCATTTTACAATCAATAGCATAGTGTTTTCGCTTGAACCGGGGTTATATTTATCTGAGTTAACAATCTCTTGGGATTTCTTCTTTTTTTGACAGGTTTCTTTCGTTTTTTGTTACCCATATTTGAGATCTTGTAATAAATTGTAGATCACAATACAAGTATTTACAGAAATAATATTTAAAAAACTTAGCTTATTATATTTTTTTTCCAAATAATTATTATATACTTAGATTAATATTAATTCGTTTTATGCTTAATCATTTTTCACATAACTTTCTAAATAAATTGAGTTTTATATGAATAATGCATGATCATGGGCTGTATGAATCATTTACTTAGAGAAACACATGTGGCGTAATACGTGACACATATATCGATTGAATAAACACGAGAGTTGTTTTATTTCATGGCATATGCCTGCTAAGTGGTTTATTTTATACCTAGGGAAAATAAGTAGACTTGTTTGTCGTCTTACTGATCTTTACCTATGAATAAGTTAGTTGATAGTCATACGTAGTTTATTTACCAGCGATAACCAGCGTCAAGAAAGAATTTGTGTACATGATTTATTCTAATACTAGCTTTGAATACATAAAATTCTTTCTTTGAGTAGATACTACATGATAGTATTTTTCCAAATTATTCAGTCATTCTTTTGTTTGAATAGTTTAAAATGCTTCTTATAAAACCTTTACTAAAGGAATCTCAAACACCTACTGACAACTTTGACGCCTTATATTATTAAATGGAAAATGTAATGCAACATACTTGGGGTATTGGAGATATCTATGTAAAAATGTGATTGATCAACAAAATGCGTTAAATCTGTGTTTTTGAATTAAAACGATATACACTAAAAACCTATTATGTGACTTTATTTCTCATCGTTATTCTAAAATAACTGTGTGCATCCGAGGAGGGATCTATCTCCATTGATCAGGGTCTATTTAAGACAAAAGCTTGTGTCAATATGGAGTCGCCCCTCCGTTGGCTCTAGCTCTTTATAAATACAATCAATGTGTCTCCAAAGGCGAGAGTGTTAACATGAGAAGAAACGTATCCCCCTTAGGTTCCTTTAGTTTTTGGAATAGGAGTAAGGCGAATGCTCATGATTTGAATAAGTTATTACAAGACGATTTATCTAGAAAAAAAAACGACCGAAGATTAGGAACAAGCTTGTGAATTGTAATGAAGAGGGTTAAACAAGTTTTCAACTGAGATAAACGTTATTATAAAATTTCAAAACTTAAATTGCTTTCATTTACTTTCTAGTAAAAGGTTCTTCTAGATATGTCAATTTAATCTTATTAACATTTTTCTCTGCACATACATTACTAATACATTTTTCTTTTTATAATTGTCAACTTTGTCCGCATTGAAAGAGAAACAAAATTTAAAATGTCAGGTGTAGAATTAACGAATAATCATTTTGAATGGCATTGCAAATCATCACTTTTTGGTACAACTATAAACATCCGACGCAGTTGAAATTCAATATCTCGAAGCGGACTGTTAGTTTATTATATACTCGTATATTATCAAACATCGTGAATTGAATAGGGGATTTAACTCTCCAATATCAATGGCATACTCAGAATATTAAATCGCACCGTTGCATATGCCATGTGAACTTAATGTATAACACACTGAAGATAATTATCAAAATTTGTTAAATAAATAAACTTTTTGATGAAATAGATATTTTGCGTTGTATATCATATAATGTGTTAGCAATTTTTAGACAACTAAGTGTTTAAAAGGGTCTCCATTTAGCCAAAATTGTAATATATAAAATCCATATTTTGACAACATTTAAAATTTGATTATTTATTCAAATTAAATGTCAAACGCCAGATCTAGTTTATGCGCATTGAAAACAGAAGTTATGAGTTTCATCGATTCACTGAAATCTGACATTCTTCACCACATCATTACGTATTTCATTGATTCCATGGGCTAGGAAATAAGCCATAAAGTAACCGAACAAATAAAAACATGTTTCATCTGTTCGAAATATTACCTGATAATTTATGTATGAATTATGAATACAGTCTTACCCGCTTATCTCGTCCCTCTCGAACCCGGATATCTCGTCAATCGGCTATCTCGTCATTTTACCTCGGTCCGAGCACTGACGAGATAAGCGGGTAAGACTGTGACAGATTTAACGTAAACCTGTTAGATATTGCGTTGGTTAAAACATACATGAGCACGTTTAACTGAATGTCCTCATGCAAAATTTGATGCAACCTTATGTTAAACCTCCCACTTTGTATTAAAACATACATTTGTGTATATTCGATCTACTGATCGGCGGCATGCTACACAGCTTGAGCACATTGCTTGTGCCATGTAGTAACCCGAATAAAACAAAACATATAACTAAATTTCAGTTTAAGGCTTGCAAATTATGAATAGCAAATATACTATTACAAAGTCGGTTGAGATTACATAATATTTAAACATAATGCATCGATCGAATCTATTTTTATCGACTTTTTGCAAGCAATTTATTAAGATATAGCTTCCATGTGTGTCTTTTGTGTGATAATTTTGTGGTCTAATGCATAGCACAGGGAACTAATGATTGCAGTGGTGAAACATGCCAAAGTTCAATGGATCGAATCTACCCGCAGCCCGCCGTCACCAATTATTGGTGACGTCTTGTTGCGGGTGGATTCGATCTAGGGTTTTTGCATTTTATAACAGATAGATCTGCGCATAATCAAACAACAAATCGCCACCAATTTCGCCATGCATAGTGTTTTTGTGTATATAGAGTTTTTTTAAAAGTTATTTCCCTATATAAATCGTTTTAAAAATCATATCATTGGAACGTCGCAATCTTACGAAAGACAATGCTTAATTGAACAATTACATTAAAGGATAATAATAATGAAATTGAATTCCAATGTTATTAGTCAAAACACATAAAAACGGAAAGCTCTTGACAAATACTATTAAAATGTAATCTCATTTGAAATTGTTATTCTATTTATTTATTATTCGGTAATAAAATGTATATTACATGCTGTCAATGACTTTGTACTCAACCTTCATTTGATTCTTCAAACAAACCAGCCGCTTCCCTGAATACATGATGAGCTCTATATTAGTTTTCAAAAATGCCATTTGAAAGCCAACCACACACACATAATTTAATAAATCTCCGAATTTCAGTACGGTAACCTTATCGCGTATATTCAATGCGACGAAAGATCGTGGCATTTGAAGGCAATTTAAAAGCAATCACATTGTTCGAGAATTCCAATTTCCGCTTGCTTATTGCGACCCCTTATTGGATTAATGTTTTTCTTTAATAAGGGATATCAAGTGTTGCCCTTCACGTATGTAAGGACTTACTTATTTGCGGTTCAATATTGAGTTGCAGAATTGCTTGTGCTATTCTCGATTACACATAACAAACAGACACTCGCAAACACATTTGTTCTTCCCAAAATGACACCGAGAGTTCTTCTTTGATTGGTTTCAAGGTATTATAGTTGAACATGAGATTAAAAGATAATATCGTAATTGCGGTGTGCGTTTGTGGTTTTATTAATTAAAGTTAGACATGGCCGTTTAGCCACCATACCAAAATGAAGATTGGCAAAAAAATAAGCTGAGCCCATTTGATTGTACAGGAGTATTGCGTTGTTCTGTATGAGAAGAACCAACTCTTGAAATAGCCAAAATCATCGGAAAAACACTTTGATTTGTCTAAATCTCGAAAGAAAATAGCAAAAGTGTTTGGAGTTAGATATTCCATTTTAAAATTCCTCTTTTTTCGGAGTTTCTTAGATATCTTCCCACTTTTCGATTGATTTTTTAAAAACAAAAATGCTCAATACTGAGGTAGCAAAAATGTTCTGCTCCTGTGACATATCAAAAGATGGAACAAAATATAATTCGGCAACGTAGTTTTTTAGCAATTATAGAATTTGATTATGGAACTATAACGTGCAAATTATCCTTATTTGATAATTTATGTTATTACGTGGGAGAGGCATATGTTGTCGGGAAATACGACCCGGTCAATATCATGTTTCCCATCAGTGTCGACCGTTTTTTTTTCTAAATTGTATTCATTTTATTATATAAAATTATCAAAAAAAACAGGATCCGTATCAAAATTGTTATGAACCTTGCGGTAGGAAAGGTTATTCCCACAACCTTCGGATTTGGCTAGTGTCATAAGAACCCTTATTTTTCTAATCATTCATTTGAATATTTCTCAATTAATTACTATTATTTCAAAATATACACTGTGAAGTTAATATTCATAAGTGTGTTGATAATTTGCTAAATTGAAATATAAAATAAGGTTTTATGGTATATCGCGACACAAGATGATGTGTTTAAATTTCCTATACCACCCCTTTCCCCAAATATGGCACATTACCAAAATGGCGCAGGTAAAACTCAAGTTTTCTGAAATGCAGTGAAAATCAAATCGTGGAAGTTTTGGATATGACTATAAAATGTAATAGATTTAATTATAAGATAATAGATATATTTTAATTATAAAAAGGAATTAATTACTGAGGTGAAAATCGTTCCTCTGGAGCCACTGGAAACTGCAGTTTGAATAAAGGTAAGAAGTCGATTAAAGTAGCCTCGGTATACAACCTGTAGGGCATGAGTTAGAAATTCAGTTAGCAATGTTCTCTAGAACTATTTAGAAATTTTGTCCAACCCGTGAATTTCGGGTTTTACTTTCACATTGATTTTAAAAAGTCGTTATTGGAAAAAAATATTTTGATCAAAAGATGACAATAACTTTGATTCCAATTTACATAACATATAAAGAGAGAAAGGGTGAGGGAATGATAGAGAGAGAGAGAGAGAGAGAGAGAGAGAGCGGAGTGAAAGAAGATGTGCCATAGACTGAATAGAACTACAGATTGTACGAGATATGTGCATGATGTCATATTAATTATTGTTATTAGTCACTTGCGTAAAACATATATCGACCGACGTTGACTGTAGTTCATTGTGTTACACGATCGTAACTTTTAAACCAACGCGCACTCAATATATAATTTAGGAAAATGTCGACCATGGTTTTCATCGACATAAATTATACCAACAAAATATAATAGAATTGATGACGCTTGTAAGCACAACACACATTATCAATAACTTAAGATTTCGCAGCGATCGCCCTTGCGCATTTACACGACGTATGAGCGTGTAGATTCTTTAGTTCGTTGATAATTATGCGAATGAAAAGTAGTTTTCTTGAGAAAGGGGATGTTTCATTATATTTCAATTGTATATGCCATAGAAATATATTCATAATTAGTTTGTTTAACGTAACCTTATCAGATTAGAAAAATACCGCGGTCAGAGCTGACGAAACTGTAAGCGCTTTGATTCATTGTAATCCTAGTAACCCTTATTGTATCCCACATAATAAGAGCTATTTCTTATGTATATCATTTGATTATCATTTGGCGACGATTAAATTACCCACCCCTTGCATTTTCACTTACAAGCACCACTTTAACTTTAACTGAATTCGGCTTTTGCCATAACCTTCCTATGATGAATTCTGTGATCTCATTTTATAGGATATTTTCTTTCATTTTTAATGACAGACTTGATACATTTTCCACCAAAAAGCTGGTTATGAAAATAAAACATACTCATCGGCGTCTCCTTGTTCGCGGCTGATTTATGTTATTTCAGGTAATTAGAAATAACAGGCAAATAAAGCGTAAAAAGTTATTGTCAACAATCTCAACATTAGAACAGCGCCTTTTCAGTCGAAGTGCGATCGTTCGGAAACGCGATCTGATTATGGGGTTGGCGGGGACACCGGATATGCTTATTTAGGAATTCTATAGAGATTAGAGAGATAGGCGTTTTGAAATATAACAGAGCAAAATGCATCAAAGTTTTTTCTGTGAAATGATTGAAATGCAAAGTGTTAAATGGTACGGGTGGGAAATTCGAAATAATTACACGTCGTACTTCGAAATTCGAAATAATTACACGTCGTACTTTGTAAGTTTGTTTTTGTTTCAAAGATTTTATTAAGGGATGATTTTATGCGATGCTACCTGTTTTTAGGTAGAGAAATGTTTAGATTTCTCTTATATTCTAGAAAAGATTGGAGCGCAGTGTCTTTATAGCGGGTTTCTCATCTTTCCATAATAAGTTGTTCTTTCGTGCAACTTATGCAACTCATTTGACGCTGATAATACAAATTCTGTTTCGCTATTTAAACCTTTAATATATAACAAATCACTTTCAAACAGCATGTCCGGTTTTGATTTATAGATTTATGATATGTTTATAGAAGCAAGAAGCATAGACATATAAATATTTATGTTAAGTATATGTTCAAAATAGCAGATCACTGCTATTTCCATGTTTTATCAATCAATCTCACAAAAAGGCTTTAATGATAATAATCAAACCTGTCATAATAAATAAGCTCTGATGTTAAGTCCCACTACATTTAAAACAACAAGGGATATCACTGTTCCCTTTCGCTTGATGCCCCGCATTTGAAATATACATTACGAAAAAGCGTTCGTTATATGTGACATCTATTTTGCGAATTTTGAGATTTACCTAGAGAGGTATCAACGAGTTGAGAGCTTAAAGACTCGTTTTCTTTGCACGAACATGGGTGGTATGAACCTGGAATGAATGCATGAATATACTTGTAACTGAATACCATAATTCGTTGCCGATTAATCGACAAATTGTAACTTAATATATCAAACGTGTATGATGGATTGAATGGTCTCGGATTCCATTTCTAAGAACATCTTCGTCGTAAAATCATAGCAATAAAAGAACAACAAACAGTTTGTTGTGTCTGAAGAAGATTTCCTCACAAATACCAGCAGATAGAATTCTTGTCCGTAATTTCAGCCGTCTGAGACAACAACTTTGACTTTGATGTGTCGTGAAAATTTCGAAAATGGACAAAGCATTATCAAATTGGCTTTTTGGGACAATTATTCATTTGTGCATCAAGTGATAATAGTTTTGTCAGAAAGCGCAAAAGCGAAATAGACTTTTTAATGGTTTCAAAAATGTCGCTACTCTGTTCAACGCATGTTCGAAATTTCAGCCCCTATCCCATTCACTCACTGTCGTCTGCATGGATTCTGTCTAAGGTGTAACTATGGTACCTTAATAGGTTTTGTGGGTAATAGACTAGTGTGTAGAAGACAGTGAACATGTGATACCTTAAGAGGCAGCGAGTATCGAGTTATCGAGTATTGAAGCTATATATAATGTGGCAATCAAGGTCATTTTTTCACAGGTTACAAATAGCATTGTATTTTAGTTTAAGGTTATAAGTTAAAGATATATTGAAATACATTGTATATTTAGTGTTTTTTTTAAGCCGTTCTCATTATTTGTCAATATTTAAAGGGCTTCTTTCCGTTGGTTGAGATTTCCTTTTTTAGATATACATAGTAGCATGCCCCGTGGCATACCCTTTGATATAAAATCAAGATTTTTTTTCATTTCATCGTCAACCCATCTTTTATATTTCGGCATAATTTAAACTTATCATCTTAAACTCTCGTAAAATATTACCAAGACTGTAGGCAACAAGTGTAAAAATGACCTTGATAAACGCATTACTTATAGCTTCAATATTCGATAATGCGCTGCCTCACATGTTCACTGTCTTCTATACACTAGTCTATTACCCACAAAACCTATTAAGGTACCATAGTTACACCTTAGACAGAATCCATGCAGACGACAGTGAGTGAATGGGATAGGGGCTGAAAT
>LQRL01054467.1:21747-34326 GCA_001703475.1 Hydroides elegans
TATAAGGAAAAATGCGGCGTTCTCCCCAAACCAAACCCCCCTCCCCCTCACTCAGCCCTCACTCAGTTCGGTTCTATATATTTATTTTTGCCCCTGGTTCAATATTTTCTTGATCCGCCGCTGCTGGATTGATCTATAGTGATTCACCATGTGATCACTACGGGCGGGGGTCACTGACTTATAGACTCATTTGTTGACCTTAGCTGCTCATTACTACAGCGTATAGTCACAGCCCAATAGTATCAGATTTCCTCAACGTGCAATTTGAGATATAATGAGGAGGGATACGAAAGGTGAGCGTTTACTTCGATCAGAGAGCTGAAATAATATAGTTCTGCGAGGGTATTCCAATTTGTACCGAACATTTCAGATGATGAGAGGGTTGCTAAATGTATGGGTTTCATATCCAGCTCCATTTATTCTGAGCTTGTCAATCTTGATTCTTCCTCTGAAGAAAATAAAACGTCACTTGTATCTGCTTTTCTTTGCTGACTTCATCATGCGACAATCTTGAATCTTCTTCTGTTAGAAATAAAACATGCAACTGCTCGCAAAGGCGTAGAAAGGCGTAGAAAGGCCATTTCTAGTTTTAAAATAGAACTAAACGAGAAAATGAACTACAGTTCGCGTGCTAAATGGTCACTTCAGACGTTCTTTATGGGAAAACTGTCACTTTATGTAACCATTTTATAATAAAGCGGTTTCCTTTTTGCATCCTCTTGACGTCACGTCTTTGACATATTTCCTCTATATAATTAAACGCCGCTCATAGAGAAATCCCGTTGGGCTGCGGCATGTCTCTTTTTATGAACAACGAGTGGGTTTCAGAGCCCTAATCCCTTGGCTTTCTTGAAAAAATTGTTACAGCTTGAGTAACAGCGTCAGTCGCAGAGTAATAAATGTGCTCACTTGTGGAGTAATAAATGTGCGCTTATTAGCTCTTTTTTGGCTGCTGGGGCGGATTATCCTTTTGATTGATAGATGGTCAAGCACAAGGCGGTCGGTCGGGAGAATGGAATTAGAGGAATGATTTGTTGGCGAAGTACTCGGTAAAGGTTGTAGGGATCTACAGGCGAGTATGGAGCACGGATATTTTGCTGTTTGATTTGGAAGGAGACGATAGGATTGGCGATAATGGGTTGAATTCTTGATAAAAATGGATAATTTATGTATGATTATCGCTTCGGGTGGGATATGCTATCATAAGGTATGATATAATGCGTTAGCTATTAAAAGCTCAAGGTCTCAGATAGAATGTGTACATGTAAAGACCGAGATCAGTGTGTGAAATGCTGGTCTATTACTGCTTAAGCTCATGTTGACCATATATTGGTAGTTGTTGAAGTTTATTTTTTGGAATCAATTTCAAATTGTTGAAACACTGTATATGAGTACATTGTGAAGCTTGTACATTAGATGGTCAACCTCAAGAAATAGAAATATCTGGTTGGTCATGAAATCTTGTTATCCGCATCGGAATAGTGAATAGTATTTCCAGGGAACCCAGGCACGTTTTAGGTAATTGGGGTTTATTATGTTCTTAACTTCTTCCACAGAGCAAGCTGAAGGGGAATTTGGAAAATGGCGAAATATACCGGTACCTTAATATTACTCAAATAGTAAAACGAAGAGATCTTTCCACTGCTTTTTTATTTTAAAAAAGCTGGATGCCAAACTCAAACTAAAATGGGGTTTGGTTGCCTCGCACCATATTCTCCTGAGTGGTGACATGAGGCCTCGCTTTGATCCAAGATCGTTGCTAAGTGTCTGCTCTTCAAATCGGCTGCGAAGGTTGACACCTGTTATCGGTTTCGTCAAATATCTTGATTTCGTTAAGCCACAGCTGACACCAGGGCTCGAAACTCGATATTTTTCGCGGGGGCCCTTTGGGCCCCCACTCTTAAAAACCTGGGGGCCCAAACAAAAATCTGGTGGCCCGAACATGTATATATATGTAGGAGGTTCAAAAAATATGGGGGCCCGTTGGGCCCCCGACCTCAAAAACCGGGGGGCCATTTGGAAAATACGGGGGCCAATGGCCCCTGGGCCCCCGTGAGTTTCGAGCCCTGTGACACCATTGTAGACTGTTCCATCCACAGTATAACCAACCGCTAAAGCAGCCGTTGATGCCCTGACATTGATACTAGTTGTTCTAAATGAGGGCCTGGCCACACGGAAAGCTTCTTCGAGCTTTTCTCCAAACAAACCGCACATTTCAATGTTTAAGGGAAACCCAGAAAAGCTCGTTGCATTCTTGAAAGCTTGACGCGTTTTTTGCATAAGAAATACATTGGAAAACACGACATGTTAAGGAAGAACGTTCGAACTATCTTCCCGTGTGGCCAGGTCCTGATTCGCCTGATTCAAATGGACTGGTTTTCATTGGGGTTTTCCAGTGAAATGGCATTGATACCATGTGATATTCATTGATGCGTGTGACAGCAATCGTTTCATGACAGTTGTTACTCATTGAAATTCCTTGTACGTTTGATTGTGCGAGATTGATCTTGAAGGTTCATCGATTTGGCCTTGATAAGAAATGATGGATAAAATTGAAAGCCGTGCCTCTTTAAGGTGTAGGATCTTTGATGGACTTTTCATGTATCTGTCACAGTCACGTATGTTGTATAATGTACTCAATGACGCCATCATTCAACCCAGGTTTTTTTGCTCTGAGTTTTGGTTTGTCGCACTTTAGCTTGACAAAAAATCTAAAATGCAATGGGTCTCGTTATAGACTATTGGTTTAAGTTTTGGACGTTTTCTTGTTATTACGTTGTCCTTAAAACATAAAATTTATGCTGAGAAGCAGTATCGAATGTTTGTAGTCCTTCAAGTACATTAGAATACCTGGACCTTATTGCTCCATGGTCCCAATTTATTGGTATGACTGCGTAACATAATTGTCATTGACAATCAGGGATCCTTTCAGCCATATAGACATCCAACATATATATTTATATCATTCTGACATTGATGCCTGATTTCTTCCATTGTTTCTCCAGCCTTTTCTCTATTGCTTCCCAATGCCTCTTCCGGTGCGCCTGTTTATAGTGTCGAAGGCCATCTATGTTTCCATATTTTGCCTGTTCGTAAATATTTACATGAAGTTTATGCATCCACAGCCTTTTGTTGATAACTTTTAGAGTAACTCAGCATTTGCCTCCTGTATGGAAGCCATTTCTTCATGAATTCCAACCATTTGCTGTAATCTTTGCGGAGGGTCTTGGTGCATGTTTTTTTTTCCACCAAGTAACGATTCAAAAACATATGGAAAACCGAGAAAAATCGACTGAAACTGAATCGTGTTTCTAAGGAACCGGTGCGCTTTAAGTGTTGTTACCCATGTGGGAGTTCCGGGCTATATTTAGTGCACAAGTATTTTGAAAAGCAATTAAGTAAATACACAATCTTCAGAAAACAGACGCAAGACTTAAAGACGGTAATTCGTTCAATTTCAAAGCAATACACACGTTTTGCAGTTAATGAACTGTCAATATTTCTTTTCAAGCTAAGCTTGTGTATTATCTTCAATTTCCACTCTAGTGAAGGCATGTTTATTTTACATGATAGATTATGGAAGTTTCTTCTTTGAATCTTTTGAATAGAAACTGTTTTTCCGGTTTGGTCTTACTTTGTTGTTTTATCAATCAACCCTTATATGTTAGATAAACGCAGCATAACTATGTTTGTATTAATATGGTTTGTAGCGATTATTGTGGTATTTTGTTATTTCAGATAAAAACCACAGTTTTGATCATTCTATTAATATAGACAAATTATACCTCTGACAGAAGGTACATGTTGATCAAAGCATGTAAATGTCTTATATACATGTAAATGTTTTATATATCTAGTGAGAACTGCCCTCGAAATTTCATAGATGGTTGGACTGACTCAGGACCTACGGTGGCCTAAATTCCGCCCCGTAAATGAATTAAATGGGTTAAATGTCAAAATATTTAATATTGAATCCGATGCTATCGTAGATAGGCACCACTGGTACGAATAAATCATGATTATGAAATTGACATTTAGCTAATTTTGCATAAAACAGATCAGTGGCTCAGGGAGGACAGATAAGTTGACATTCCAGAAGAACTATAGTCGTTGAGACGTGACTGATCAAGCAGAAAATGGCTTTTCAAAAATTTACAGAAAATTCCTCTTTGATCTAAATCAAAGAATTTATATCTTATATTTTTAAGTTCTTTGTCTTAATCCAGCGTAAACTGTTGAAAGCATGATGTCGGTCGTCAAAGAAACTCGCAAAATATGACTTTGATCCAGGGTTGATTTTACAGTGAAATTTTACTGTTTTTGCTCATCATTCACATTCAACGCATGATGTTCTGCAACTCCCTTTACGAAAACGAATAATCATACTAAACGTAAATAAACGCTATGTTTTTATGGCAGTTATTAATGAGATGGAATCATTGGAATGTGTGGCGTATAAACTGTGAATCCATAGAATTCGCAATGTTCTCTAGACGATGACCGATTTGTGACGTTTTATAAGTCGTTTCGTTATATTTTCTTACGTCATTAGCGCATTTCACCATATGTCTACTTTTAAACGAAAAATGTGGATGCACCATAAGCGATATTCAATGATCGCTTTATGTGCTGTTGGCGGATTTGTGACCATGCGAAGAGCGTCAGCGCATTGCCGACACTTGTCACTTATACTTTAAGGATCCAAAGAACATGTATCTAAAGGGTCTTAAGTATATCTATCTGGATCGGAGACGCGAACGTACCGAAGCCATTGCTGAATGAATATCCTGTGATCTAAATGCACCTCCCACTTCAAAATACCTGGCAGCGATGGACAAGAAATAAGCAAATACATGATTTAATGAACTTTCAGAACGGAATGTTTTGTATTGTCCTACTTCATTGGAAATATTTCAGGGTGTAGCATAAGCCAGAATTCTGCCTCGGTAATTTTTCGAGGGTACTTGAATTCTGCCTCGGTATATTCGATTTCGCCTCGGTATTATTCGATAGAACCTAAATTCTGCCTCGGTAGATCCGATTTTCTACCTCGGTAATTTTTCGAGGGTACCTCAATTTTGCCTCGGTAATCTTGATTTACCCTCGAAATTACCGAGGGTTTCGACCCTTATGCTACACCCTGTATTTGCTTTACTCAATGGTGTTTTATTGTTTGTATTATGTTAAGAATACGTTGGACGTTGTTCGCCCAATCGGATTGTCCGTGAAACAGTGCAGTTTGTTCAAGGCTACATTCTTGTTAGAAATAAAGATCCAGCTTAATTTAGACTGTGATCTGGTTTCGATAGCAAAAAAGTTTCCTTAAAATACGCAATTTAAACATGATTTTAGTGCAGAAAGAGCTTTATACTCAGCTCGAAAGAGGGACTCCTCAAGCAATGCCAGCTAATATTTTCCATACCAGATTGACTTTTTAAAGCTTAAGTGGTCGTTCAGAGCATTCGCTCGAAACACAGCGAACAAGTTCGCCGGCCGAAAATTGGTCTTACTACATAACAGCCGTTCAGAGCATTCGCCCCTTTTTCTGTTCGCCACAAACTGTTCGCTGCACAACCTGTGTTTTTAAAATCTTCGAGCGAACAAATGGGTTTTTAACGACCTTGGAGGTGTGAGGCGATGGGAATCATTGATGTACTGCTATCCAGATGGGATATTACGTTTCCGAGTCCTTTGTGTGTTGGTGTTTAACTGTATTTTTCTCGTCTTCCCTTTTTTGTGAAATTTGCAAGTGGTACGATATAAAATGGCAAAAATAAGGATATAACAACTATTCTTTCGAACTCCGAAAATAAATTCTCTGTGTTGCAGTACCAAATTATCTCGTCATCTATGACAAAATAACATACGAATCATTATTCTCGGAATGTAAAACTGAACGTCTTGAATCGAATCTTGTTTTGTTTTCTTCCTAGTTTAAAAAAAACGCACGCAAGATGTTGATAAACAATACTCTTTTATTTCCAAAGCATGGATACACAAGGTCATGCGTGTGAAGACAGACGTCAGAGCTCCCATTTGCAGCTAACAGCGAATGCTGTGAACGGAAGGTGCTTATCTGTTAATTATCTAGCTAGCAGCGAACAAATTCGCTGCGAATGCTCTGAATGAGCCCTAACACATCGTAAGAGCAGGTCCTTAAATCCAGCTAACGAGTGGGACCGCCTGCAAGGCCAGACACTGAAAAAGAAATGAGGTCGAGAATCATCCAACTCGAATAAAAACCGAAGACGTCGTCATTAATTGACGTCGCAGAGTAAAGAGCGAGTTTTTAGGACTATGAAAGAAGAGAATCATCAACTCACAAAAAATCGAGACTCGTCATTTATTGATGTCGTAGCGTAAAAAAGGTGTTCGTAGTAGGCCTACCATGAAAAAGAGAATCATCAACTTAAATATAAAAACCCGAGACTTTGCAATTATTGACGTCGCAGAGTAAAGAGTTAATTTGTAGGACTATGGAAAAAGAAGCATCATCAACTCAAATAAAAACCCCAGACCTAAACTTAAGAGTGAGTTTAGAATTATGAAAAATGGTGCCATAATGCGCTTGACACCAAGAGATAGAGAGTTTCGCTGGTTGTTGGCTTTGGTGCGCTGAACTGGAAGCGCCTCGTCTGGCAACCAGTTCTTTCACCCCGCCGCGCCAATAGTTCGCGCGAAAGATGGATTTAACCCCGTTGGCAATTTCGTGTTTAAATTGATTGAATTGCAAAAACTTGCCCCTCCCTTTAAAACGCTTGAGTGATCGTGAAATGTTTTGACATAAACATGCACAAAAAAAAAACGGAAAAATTATAATGAAATATGGTAAAAAAAATCGAAAAAAAAGTTGATTTTTGTTGCATATTACTCGATGCCTCGTTCACGTAATTTATGCAAATTGCTCTCATCTTGTTTCACTCACTCACGCCTCTTGGCGGCGAGAAAGAAAAAAAAACTGGTGAAGAGTTAGTTGTGAAAAGGGCTTATCAATGAATGAATGAGTTAATCCTCTTACGCCGCTGCTCACGTATCCCCTTATACAGCGCTGGATGTTATTGATTATGACGAAACTAAAGCAGCCCCATCATCAAAGAGTTATTGTTATGGAATGCTGAATAAAAACATGAGAAATGAGAAAAGACCATAATGATTCAGGTAGTCATGCACCGCGTCATGGCTAATTACTCCGTCCATTCAGTTTATACCTTTTCATAGTTGCCGCGGCGCGAATAAAATGTCAATATTGCCAGCTACATGGCTTCAAATGGTGGCTTATCTGGCCTTAATGTAGGCCTACAAGAGACATGAAGTTGGAACCTGGAGAAATTTGGGAGGTGGGGACTATGGACTTAGGACATTAAAACATGAAGAGATGATTCGAGCTTTTATTTGTCTGCCACATTGCATTTATGTACGAATTAAACATTCTATTGATATTTTTCATACAAAAATAATATCTTTCTTAAAAGTGACCTGAATATATAAATGGTAACACCGTGTTTGGGACTTGGAACCGACGCCATAACTAGATGGCACTGCAGTCATCTGCTGCGGCGGAGAGGCTGGGCCTTGAAGTCACTCGTATTGATTTGTGAAGCGAATTTGCTCCGTCTAACAGACAAAAGGGGAATCGGCCATAGCCACTAAATAGAGGGTAGCTTATCACAGAAACATTTAATAACCGCTTTCATAGTCCGTGTCTCGTAAATTATACGTTTCTGTCACTGCTCTAGGGTCCTCTCTGATAAGCAGAATTGTGAAGGTAATTTGTAGCACTTCTATGGACGTATTTGGGGCAGACGCCTATGGCTGCTTATTTGGCTAAGGGTGACTGGCCTAAGGTAAACTATGTGAAATATCATAGATATAGAGGGTTCCCAATTTTGATTGAAAACATATTGATTGAATGTGTCATGATTATATTAAGCTTATGTCACGTGTGACCATTTTGTATAGATATGTCTACTTTTTATCTTCTTCAGTGTCCGAATGTGAATGCTCGAGATGCCACTTTCACCTACTCAACTCTATCGCTCTTCTTGCTCTTTTATCAGCCCTTCATTATAAATTCCCCAGATGTCATACACTTTAAAAAAGGCAAACACCTAACCTGTCTCCTCAATGAATTAACATTTTGACACGTGATAATTTGACATTTCCTTTTAAAAACTGGGGGAGTCGATTACGTCACAGAGGCGACTGTCCTATTTACTATGTAGAGGGCGAAAATTGTCGTGATAATTCGAGTCCCAAAAAGAAAAAAAAAGCGACGACGGCCCCCATGTTGGTTGACGTTAAATTTGAGCAGGCCAGACAAAAACTGTCACCTCTTTTTCCCCATTTTGTACGAGCAGGGATTAATTTCCTATCAGCGTGGGTTATTAGCGAGAGGAAATTGGATAGAAAATGCCAATGAGTCTGACAAGAAAGGGCTTTTCCTTGAAATAAGATGTAAGTTAAGAAGGATCATTGAATTATCATTAAAAAGGAAGTTTCGAGGGTTTTCAAAGTTGCCGAGTTTATATTAGGAGTCAAATACATTAATTGTTTTGCTGTAGAGGAAGGGTTTAATGTTATCTTTGTACAGGATGAACGACCCCTTAACCCTGTCACGTCGTTTATATAGGAGTTTCATGTTCAAATAGAATTCTCGTAGAAAACTCCTAGCGTCTGCGTTTTGAAACTGCTAAGTAGCTTTGACATTCCGTTTTTGGATAAAATCACTTCAAGAAGCGTCATGATTGGGGCCAATGGATTAAAATAGCATTCTATATCCGATAAACTTATACCATAGCACGACACAATCCCTCATTTTGGATACTGTTGGATAAGCCAGCGAAAGAAACTCATCACACCAACTGAAGCGCCCTGATGGCAACCGCTCTCCGTTGCGCGTTGAAGCGTCATCATTCCCTTGCGACTCGCCTCCTAATTACCCATCATTCCCTGCAAACGCAACACACAGAACACACGGACGCCTTCAAGCACAGGCGTCACACTTTAACACAAATAGCTCTCTTCCTCACTCCTAAATATTGATGGTAATCGAATCCATAACTGTCACCAAGCATGCATTTGGAGCAGGGCCAAGGCTTTGAAGCAAAAGTTGCGTGGTCCGGCGGGCTCCCCTTTTGCCTTGGCTCATTTTGTCGCCGTCTCTGACTCAGGTGAAAATAGAGTGAGACACTCCTCTGCAGAGCATATTGGGGCTGCGTTTGAGAGCTGCTTGCTGTAGGCAGCACACATGGAATAGTTTATAGATTTTCTGTTCTTAATGGAAAGGCAAATAGAGCACATCCCGCTTCTTGCGCCCAAGCTGTAATTCATGTTACATGATTTCTTTTTTACTCACGGTTCTGCTGCAGCAGAAACTAGCGGAGAGTAAATAAGGTAGATTGGATAAAATAGATTGGAAAAAGGAGGAGATTGTAAAAACACTTGCCATTGATTGAGTACACAGTACAGGCCGGTCTGTAGAGTTTGCGAGATAGCGGCGGCGCGATGGAATAAAAACTGCGGCAAAAGGAAAAAAAACCGTACAAGAATCTAATCTATAAACGTGTTTACTTGGGCCAAGAGTTGGATAAATATGCAGAGAGACGATGCAAACATGCAATGAGGAAGCTTGCCTTTCTCCCCAAGGTCTCGGATTGTTGAGTAGGTTGAGTCAGGAATTTATTAATTATGAACGGAACAACTTAAAGATGCTGCTCATAAATTCTAACATGGTGGCTCGTATAAGAAGTATAAGAAACATGAGAATAAAAGGCGTGGTTCAGCCCCTAAGCCATAATGTGGAGTAGAAGTTATTGGATTTCATCATTAATTTGCATTCACTACCAAAGGCGTTGAACTCATTAATTAAAAGTGTTTTTATTGTAAAAGGATTAGCATTTTTCCAAAGGCAACTACAATGAGGCGGTAAGTGACATATGACTTTTCTTTCATCTTTTGAGTAGAATTGCTTCGGGCTGAGTAGGCGGTATTCGATGCCGCGAACATATGTTACTGTCTTTCAGACTATTCTTGATATGAGTAGGTTTTATATTTGGTTGGTATACGTCAACAGGTAGATTGTGTAGTTTGTCACTGTTATAAATAGCCATGTCACGTTCTGATTTATAATTGTGTATTTTATGACGCATATTGACGAAAAGGTGTGATGGCATATTTGGTTGGGTGGATGACGTAGCTTTTCTCTGTGGTTAGGCTATTTGTATAATATCTCAACTAATTGCTTATAGACCGTCTAATATGGTTTCTAAAATTAAACAATACTTATATATAAACCCAATCACGTGACTTGATTCTCTCGATGCCATGATATCACTGTTACCCCGGATAATAAAACGACGTTTAAAACCAGACGGAATGTGACATTCGAAGCAGTATCTTCATCCTCTTAACTGCCTGCATAGGTGATATTTACGTTAAGCAGGACAGACATGCAAGTCCCACTGGATTATACCGACATACCCATCCTGAGCAGCAACAAAATGGCTGGCACAATATATTCCTGACAACTGAGGTCCTCAGTGGAGCAGTAAGGCTTGCTATACGAGACAGGCAATGGCCTTGCTTAAGGATGGTGTGGATGTGGGAGGGTCGTTCGAGGAAGGTCGCTGGTCACGTAGAGAAATTTAGCATTGAACGTTATGGTAACGCGACACGAAATGGGAATAGGCCTACCGTCTTAAACAGTACATTCAAAAGATGATAAACCGTGCATCTGCCGATCATTTTGCACGAGCTAAGAAGAATAAAACACGATTTTTGTGGAAAATTCTCAGGACACCTTGCCCTGTTCACAAGCCTCCTTTCAAAACCGTGATCCAATTTACTCGACATAATCAAAGACCAATTTTGCGATTGTACTTCCTTTCATTTGCTTGCGTCCATGTCTTTGCTTAAGGATGCGATCGATATGGAAGTGTCCTGTGAATGTGTGATAGGAAGAAACATTGACAGTTGTTTATCATGGTAAACTGACCGCATTCTGACCCCCCGCTCATGCATTATTGAGTTATTGCAGACCCTGCATCCATGCAGCGCATGCTGGATGGATGGACCCAAGAGAGTGGACCACTGGTAATGGCATGACACGAATTTTCTTTAACATCAGCTTTATTGATCTGCTTTTTGGACCCTATGTAAACTCCTATATAACTATATATGCAATGGACTCTACTGAGAGAGAACTTCTGTAATGGCATTGTCTCATTTTCTTCAGCATCCACTTTATTGATCTCCTTTTCGGACCCTGAGAAAACATTCTGTTTGTTAAATAAGGCACTGCTGAAAATGCCATGACCGCATTTTCTTCATCGTCAGTTTTATTGATCTCCTTTTTGGACCTTGCTTTATAAGGCACTACCGCCGAAAAGGTCGGTCATTCAACATGTGAGAAAGGACAATTTGTAATGCCATATAAGCATGAGAACCAGGGCATGTAATAGTGGTCGTGTGTCCGAGATGAATAGATGGATGGGGTGCGTGACTCAGATGGGTGTCACACACGTTAACGTGGGTTATATGTGGGAGCCTTTGACGTTAACGTGGGTTATGGGGGAGGCCTTTGCCCTTTAAGGTCGTGTCGGGCTACAATGCTCAATGTGGTCTATGGCTGATAAGGGCAATAGGAATGTCTGATATCATGTCCGCCAATCTCAGAAGCAAGATATTTAGACTGCTGGTGGGCTAAAAACTGTAATAACACCATTTATGCCATATAGCTAGCGATGGTTCTTTTGTTATTATAAAACTAAAATGTATCTCTATATTGTTTTTTTTTTGCGACGAGAAGTTGTCTCAAAATGGCCTCATTATATTTGGTTGATAATGACATTAGCGAGAAATAGGACCAGTCTAGGATCCTTCTAAAGACACGAAAAGGCAGCGGCGGCGTCAGTGCCAATTCTAAGACCGCTAGTTAACAAAACCATTGATTTCGTCGGGGCGAAAAATCTTACGCAAGTACATGTATAAGAGGAACCATCTCGGAGAAAGATGAGCCATTAGCTAAGAGCTTTAGATTTTTCATGTTGGATGTCTTTAATAACCCTTGAGACCGTCTCGGTACTGCAATGGAGGGTCGTGGCTCTAGTAGCTTGATTCGATTGGTTAAGGGCCTGACCACATCGGAAGCTTTTTTCCAGTATTTTCTCCAAATAAACCGTGGTTTTCAATGCTTTATGGGAACTCCAGGAAGGATCTAGCTTTATAACACGCAACATGAGTTTCCAATAAGAAATACATCGACAAACATGGTTTGTATGGATAGAAAAAGGTCGAATAGCTCCCCGTGTGGCCAGGCGTTAGAGCGATCACTCGATTGATATATCCGGTTAGGCCTTATGTCTGAGCTTTTAAAAATGGATGAGATTGTGACTGGCCGTCTGACCCGCTTGAATTTCTTGTCTGCTTTTGAGAATTTTTCATTTAGAGTTATCGTTGAAAAAATAACGTAATTTTAAGGCCACTGACATCACTTTATTTTAAAATCGGAAAGTGTCAGCTCATGCCGAGGTTGATTTCGCAGGTTTTTTTTTTTTTTTTTTTTTTTTTTTTTTTTTTTCT
>LQRL01054475.1:0-15005 GCA_001703475.1 Hydroides elegans
GAAGAACATAACACGTGATATGATTAGAGCTTTAGCGTTGTTGTTTTTATGCATATAGATCATGTCACATTTAATGTATATTGCGGTCTGAATTCGTAACATTAGAAATTTAATGCAAATATTAGCTATTTCCATACTCTATCATAAATACAAAGAATAGCTATAAACCGATAAAATATAAAAGTAAAAATTGACATATCGAATATTCCGGGCCAATTAAGCCCAGCAGAAATGGTTTAATCCATATGCAACTACAGTGATATGTCCATAGTGCTGAAGTGAAATACTATGCGTAGGTGACTCTATATCCTAGGACTAAAGATCAGGACGGGCGTATAAAGTCGGTTACACAATGCATAAACATACGTATAGCTTGAAAATCACCCGATGTCCAAATTATGAATATGAGGATGGATGCAATATCGATGAAATGTGTTTTTCCCATGAGTGAAATTAGTGTAAATACGGGTTTAAACATATCAAAATATACATTTAGGCACGTTAGAATCGATATGTTTACCGATAAGTTATGCCTTAACCCGTCTAAAATTTAAAGTACTGGGGTACTGGTGTACGATGTTTTTGTGTACGCTCAATCTTGAAGGTGCGCGCATGAAATCAAATACTAAGTGTGTGAAGTATTAACGTATTCTATCTTATATTGAAATAAGACATCCATCACACAAAATATTAAAACACATATGTTGTATATTCGAACGGTTTGAGATACCCACTGATACCTATATTATGAGAACAATGAAAAGCGCATTTTGCTTCAAATGATAGCAACAGTAAGTGTGTTTCACTATCGGAACTATCTGCTAATATATTGTCCTGATTCATCATGGAACTTCAAGTTCAAATTGTGACATCAAGAATCACTTTGTCCGACGAAGGTCTTAATAACCCCTCATTGAAAACGCTAAGTCTATAAGGTCATGTTAATATTCTATTATTGATAAAACTCTAATAAGTATTTGATTAATATCAGACCCAAAAGCCAAACCAACCTACATCTCGTTCAAAGAGTACTACATACAACTTGAAAATAACTACCGAGTATAAATAGATCATGTCAAAACCTGAATCTAATCTTAGACAATTCATCGTTATAAAGTGCATGTGTGTAATAACTCGGATTAGCAAAACTCAATAAAATGTATTGTTTTCTATACCCTTATGTGCTGTATATTGAAAGTCTCAAAATCTGAGAATCTGAGTCACAAAACCCACTCAACGCCACAATCAAGCAGATTGGTGAGAAATGGAATTTAGCAAAAAAATTGCAATATAATGTCATTGAACTTCATACAAGCCAACTTAAGCATGGTATGTTAGTTTTGTTCATTAAATGCAACATTTTTCACGTTAAACGATAGTGGGTTTAACTTTTCCATAGTTATATAATATACTGGTGTTATTTATGTTTACAACTATCTCATATAGATATGAATCACGTGTTCCCGAGGGCTTGATAATTGAAATACAATAGCGAGACCTTTCACATAATACTATAACACATCATTTTACTCATTTTGTTATCGTAATTGTAGGTTTACAATCACAATCAATATATTTGTTTACCTACACATCATTAGGTCTATTCCGTAAAATGTTAATATGGTAAGTATTCAATGTGCTATAGATATTCAATATATAGTTTTTGTTAAATATTGAAGTACCTCAATGTGCTACCTCAATGTGCTAACATATCATGTTGTTACTAATTTCATAAGACCATCTTTATAACATGTATTAACTTCACCTACATTAATTTTTATTTTCAAAATTAGCGCATATTGAAAGTGCAAATGACCTTAGACGCGTAGTGATATTCCAATAGGTGGCATCGGTAGGATATTTGACATATATTAGAGTGCTAAGGTTTTTAAATGTATCTGTCACCATTGGTAGAAAATGCATTGACAATTGCTTACCCTAAGGCTATCCATCAGTAATTATGTATGCAAACCCCTAATGTATCATTGCGCCCCACTTCTTTGTAGGCGTGATGCGGTCATAATCGGGGCTCATGGTAAGGGACCATCTCAAAGCAGGAATTGATAGAATACTGACCTGTGATCATACTTGATTAGATTAATATTGTAAACATATGATTTATTCAGTATTAGCATTTAATTACAAAGATGAACATGATCCTCAATATGATTATTAAGTTGTTTGTATGTGGACATCTCAACCATGGCTTACTTTTACTGTAATCATTAACATGTTGGCCAAATACACTTACCACTTTGTTATACGATATGGTAACATTGTACCTTTACTATTATACTTTCTGTTTGCACTATCATATCATGTAATCGTGTACCTATGCAATACTGTTTACAAGGTTGCTTTTTTTCCAATATATACTTAAACACCTATAATAAATAGTATATGTATATTCAAAAGCTTTTATAATTTGAGTTAGGTGTACAGCTTTACCGATAATGAAACCTATTCGAAAAGGAAAACAATGAAAACTATACAAACATATTACATAATATTAAAACATTAAATAACTGTAACGTGTTATTGTGTTACTCAACGTTATCATCTATAACATAATCTTATTCCTATACGAGTTTGGTACTTAGTATATGATTAAAATCGTTGATAACTAAATAGCCCACTCATGTTTTCTAAAAGTCATCAACATTTCTTCAACAATTGTTTAAACGTTATGATGTTATTTTACCTGTGCTAATTTACTATTTATGTTACACTATTATGTCATGTTATCGTTTTCATGTGCAATATTATTTATATGTGTAGGCCTACTATAAACTTAACATGTACCGACACACTTATAATATAGTGTGTAAGTCTAATTATTTTATTTTGTTTGTATTGGATATGCACTTATACATAGGGAGAAGCAATGTCGGATTAGAGTCGGTGAATCCGCGGAAATTACGGAACAAAACACAAACAGTGGCTCAATTTTTATTATAGTAATGTAAGGAATAACAATAAATGATTCTTGTGATATATGTTAAACCTTATTAAAGGTTATTCTTTAATTTTATTCTTTAACACCTGATTTAAAAAATATAGCATTTGATAAATGCAACATTTAAATATGTCACTTATCATAATCATGCATAAACAATCTTAGTATAACTCTGATGTTATATGTCTTTGCAAATATTTAATATTTTATTCATATTTATGTGATTCAGTCATTGCACATTTGACTCAGATAAATAGGTTTCTATGATTTTTCAATGCACAATTTTGCATTGAATATCCGTCATAAAATCTCAGCATCACATCTATAATATGTTTTTGGGCAGGGTTACACCCATAAAATACTACCCCAATGTCAAAAAGTACATTTTGTCTATTAATACAAAATGCATCATTTATCTTTGTATTCAGCAGTGATGAGACAACTTATTATAAATCAGTTATATCAAATTATTCTTATTTTACTACATGCCCATCATTTTATGTATATTATCTATCAAAATGCCCTACTAAATTGCAATTATTTATTTATTATTTATGCTATTCATTAAATAAAGGTACATAAGCTTTTGTTCACAATAGGTAGTATGAACATTAAAAAATGATAAAGTGTTTTTTAAAAATTACTATTAAGTACCTAATCATGGCATAATACACTGTTTTATAATGATCACAAAACATTTAGTTTTTTTTTTATATTAAATAGCAATATTTAGAGTTTTTCTGTATATTAAATAGCAAAATTACAAAACAGCGCTTATAGCATGTTTTTAGTTTTTTTTTGCAATGTAACCGAACCGAAAGAAAAGAAAACGCAAACAAATATTCTGGTCTATATTTTCATCAGACCCGACCTTGGCAAACGTCATTCGTGCAATATAAATCTTTTGCAAATGTCGATAAACGCGGTTCCCAAACGAGCAATTCTCTTGCAACTTTTAGTGCAGCTTTTATGTTTAGTTTTCCTTACATGCGCAACAATAAACCATCTCAAAATGCCACAATGTGGAATGTGCACTCTATTTGCTCTGATCAAATAAATACAGAACATTGTCAGATTTATTTGACTACGTATTTGTGTATTACTGTTTAATCTGAAACTTTTTTATATACGTGGTCATGGTATATATAGTAAATTTATCTCGATATAGGTTCATGTTAGATTTGATAACATTTAATATATAAACTTAATATAAGTACATATGCATTCACGTTTCATACTACTTTATATGGAATTTGTTTTTATTAAATGTATTTGCTATTTATTCAACCTAGGTAATTTTTCATGGTTATGTATTTGCTTTTGAAATTGAATAATATCTGCTTTGATTCAATATACTAATATCATTGTTATTTTGATACGTGTAAAACGCAAATCAAAATTAAATATTTGTTATTTAATTTTTGATGTGATAATTTAAGTACATCAACTAGAGCACGAAAACTGCGTGTAATTACTTATACATTCAGACAAAAATGGCAAAACTATGAAATTAGAGCTTCGACAACATAAGGTTTCAGTTTACATTGCACACAATATTAATTCACAAGTAAAAGCATGCCCTATTTAAGTATATTAAATGAAAAGTTATCGCTTCTTGCAATATATTACCGCGTGTAAAATCAATATAGTGTCATATAAGTGTTTATGTGTTCAAAGTCTCAAGACTCTTTGATGTTATATTTGCATAATACATATTGTTTAATCTACTTAATGTTGCATATATTTTGATAAAAAATGGATTATGATAGCACATAACTTTTGTTTTAATCTGTTAAAGATATGAATAGTTCAATATAATCAAAGTTTATTGACGGTAAGGGGAAATGCATATATAGGGTTTCATTATGTTAAGAACATATGTATCTATAACTTTAAACAATATATTGAATACACTTGAAAATATAAATTTAAATTATTTATTTAAATTAACATTAAATGTTTTTATTTAAGTACCTACAATGAAACACAAAGACATGCTGCAATATACACTTTATATTTTTTATATACAATTTATATCGCAAAAAGGGAAAATTATAAAGTTAAACTATAAAATTTAGCTACAATTAAATTGGTTTGTGTTAAAAGTAAGTCATCTATTTGTGTATCTTATGTATATGCATCTTATTAATATCATATAATATAAGTGCAGTTTGAAATTAATGATTTTTTGAACGCCATAGTAAAATATACATGATACCCACTATTTTAGTTCAATTTTATAATGTCACGATCTTCAGTTTATCAACCTTGATGGGATATTCATGTATTTATTTTAACGAATTCTTGTTTAATTGATAAATTCATTTTAGTTTAACTCTCATGCTTAACAATATACTTTAGAAGATTTTTTGAAATAAAGTATTTCTTATTATAAAATATCCGACAGTATATAAAGCAATAACATCATAAACTGTTGAATAGTGAGTATATATTTATTTTTGGCTGTCATGAGAATGAGCGAATTTGATTTTAGTATAAGTTTAGACGTATGTTTATAAGGACATGGGCAGTAGTAATATTAAAATGTATATATAATGATTATATTAAAAACTATTAATTTGTAAATAAATAGTTCTAATATTCTAAATAACTGCATCCAAAACGTATACCAAAGTCGTTGTTTATAAATGGTTTATGAAATTTTGATGTTAAAATAATATATCATTATTTTGAAAGTGTATTAAATAGAACATTGATAATCATTTTATAATACGTAAATCCAAACAGCTTAATAGATGCGTAATTTAAAATCATTTGGAACAATTATAGAAATAACAATTTTGTCTAGAACGCCTTTTATTTAAGATGCCCATGTATCTATTTAGCAATAATTATCACGTTGCTGTCAAAACTTAACAATTGCGCATTTGCTATGATGTTATTGTGTTAAATCAAGAATAAATGGTTTATTGATTTATTAAATGATTTTATGTAACACAATTAGATTGGATTTTAGTAAAAGATGTAGGAGCTGAATCATGAAAGTTAAAATATATAAAATATGATAAAAAATAAAATTATTTCAAAATTATCAAAAACACAGCTAGGGGAGAGCGGGGCTAGTTGTAACATTTTTCTTATTTTGCTTAAAAAACAATAACCCAAAGCTATAATGATAAAGATATCATAAATTAAAGAAAACACAATGATCATGTGTGAATTAGAAAATGTCAACTTAACAATACCCTTGCCCGATCAAAAGATATTTGGTAAAAAGTTAAGTCGATTTCATTGTTACAATATGCCCCACGTCGGGGTAAGATGTAACAATACTTGGGGTAAGTTGTACCAATCAATACCTATTAAAAATTCAACTTAAATGTGAATTTTATTGAGTTGCTGGATAATACCAATGAGCATGATGTACATTTCTATATCTATGGACGAGTTAACACTGTTCTGTGCATGTTTCGCTCTATGAATAATTTCCGAATTCTAACTTCAATTAAATTTATTTAATTGTATTTCAAAGTATCTAAACCATTTACATATTTGACAATATACGCAAATGATAAAGTTTTACACAGCATAGTGCTTACTATGATACGTTTTAATGATAAACGAAATGACTTGGGCTGATTATAACATTAACGATTATTGACTTTAGGGGCATATTGTAACATTTCAGTATATCCAACTTATGGGGCATGTTGTAACAGACTGTTACAATGTACCCCATCAACAGTGTTACAACTAACCCGCGTCTGGATCCATTTGTTTGAATTTGAATTTATATTTTACTGTTAACCTATCGGTCTTAAATGTTGCACATGCTAAATGTTAAGTCTTTAACATGTAAACATAAGCTAACATCTAGTAGATATCTATCCTCATTATGGAGCGTGCCGAAAAAAATGTTGAGTCCAAAACACATATCGTAAAGTGCAAAATCAGCAAAATTCACCTCATAGTTTCCATTTCGGAATTGGCGGGATGATATTGGAGGTATAATTTATGGTCCATCTGACAGTTGTAAACATGCCTCCCTTATATTCAAACACGCTTTAGGTTCTGTAAAACACGCGGTGTTACAACTAACCCGCGTTACAACTAGCCCCGCTCTCCCCTACTATAAATTTTATGAAAATCAACTAAACCAAAAGCAAAAAGTGGTTGGGATAAATCATTGCTTTTATTTTTTAATTGCACAAAGATTATATTTTTTAAATACTTTGCATTTATAATAAATCGTTTTAACGAATATCATAAATCATGTGTTATTAAAACATTAAGGGTATCGCCTTAAAGTAGGACTTTTTAATATTTACATATATTTGTTTAGCTACAAAAATATTATTGGTGTTTCTCACATCTAGGCATATATAACTAAATTTATCATTCAAATTATGTGTTGAAATTGTTCTTAATTCAATATATCTATTATGTGTTAATTATTATTTACTGCCTAAAATGTTTAATATTAATATTAATGCTCCTTAATTATATAAACTTTCCCTACTACTTTTTTTACTTGGCCTTAATTAAAAAATATATTTTTTTCCAATTTAGACATTTAGGCATTTAGGCATTTTTAGACATTTAGGTCGACAACCCTAAAAATAAGAAGTATAAATTTAGCTAACAAATAAACAAAATCTTACAAATATTGCGTCACGTGACCAAATCCAGATTATTAAGACACATCTGACATATAATTTATAATTAATTAATTCATTAATGATCTAGATTGCCTGCCAGAAAAGAAATGTGTTTTTTTTTCTGGAAAGCATTAAAAGTTTGAGCACTCAAAAAAAAAAAAAAAAGAAATACACCAATTGATTATAACATTGTTGTTTATATCATAATAACTTAAACTAAACACTATAGGTGGACCTTACATGATACTATAGATTTGATAATTGATTTATAATAAATATGCTATGCACTGGATTCAGTAATTCTATAATAGTCATATTTATTTAATTCTAGTATACATACTGTATTATCGCCCATTTAATTTATCCAAAGATAAATCTGAAATTCAACTAAACAAACGGTTTTAAACTAGCAATCGGTCAGCTGTTTTTGCTAAATAGTTTCTATTCGTGTAGCAAGTATTAAAATAAAACAAGGCAACGATTTACCTCTTTGACATATAACTATGTGCTTTGGTGAATAGCCAGACAGTATATAAACATACAATAAACGTTTGTTTTATTTCAATTTTATCCGCCATTGATTGTTCATAAAAGTTTGTAAACAAATAGTAAAACGTTCATAAAATCTGAGAGTATAACAACTTGTCATGTGGCCTACTTTTTTATTCGTTTCGGCTATATCTTAGAAAAAAACATAGCAGTCCAATTTTATATGACGTCATAATCTTCATGATTATGACCTAGCAGTGAGTTTATTAGTAATTAGTAGTACTACTTCTGTGTAAGTTATATGTAATTGAAGTTTGGCAAGTGTATTTGTTAGATGCTTACATGGTTGACGATATGTGGCCTTAATGATAATCCTTTTATACTTGACTCACATATTTGAATATTTTGTAGCTTAATGTATACATATAAAATTGATTATTTGAGAAAAGTTTGAACTCTGCACTAATCATGACTATTCTAGATTATTGCGTATTATATACTTGATCAGATAAGTAAAGGTGTACATGATACTGATTTATACTAACATCACGACTGGGTAGAGACTAAACAAACCTAAATAGAATCCGTCTTATATTTAGAGCACTTCTAAC
Source organism: Hydroides elegans (assembly GCA_001703475.1). NCBI lineage: Eukaryota > Metazoa > Annelida > Polychaeta > Sabellida > Serpulidae > Hydroides > Hydroides elegans. The sequence continues at coordinate 8,676 of LQRL01054475.1, forward strand.
ACATATAGATTTAAGCTTGAAAGGTTGATAAAATGAGTGTCAAAAGATAAAAAGAGCAAAAGAGACGGATAGGCATAAATTATAGCAGCCAAAAACAAATACCATTTTTTGGGCTATAAAGCATCCTTTTTCTGTGAGAACAAGGTGTTGTGATACCAAGGTAATAAGGTTTGACGCGCTACTTTTTTTCCGGCGGAGGTTTACACTTTTTTGTCCCATTGCACCGCGCATTGATTTAGTTGCCTTAGTCTAGAAGGATCAATGTGCATCATACATTGACCCCAAAAGCTACATATACTTTTGAATAATGTATATATTACATAACAGAGCAATACGGGTGGCAAAGAACAACATATTTTTTCACATTTGTTAATAATATATCATGTTTAATGTTATTATACATATGTATATTACATGTGACTCTTTTATTATTGTCTGCTTAATTTATATCTATAAATGAATAAATATTTCTAGCATCAACTTTTCTTTACTCAAATTGTAGATATTATGGATCTGACTCATTTTAACATATTATCAAATATCATAATATCAATTATCATATAGTATTGTAATCGCAACAATCAGTTCCCATGCTAATTATGGATCACCTATAGCCATAAAACTCAACCAAACCACTGAATTACAAACATTAACTTTAACAGGATTTAGTTTGTGCTCAAGGATTATATCTATATTTTCTGCCACCCCTGCATTAACAATTTACAAAGCAACTTGTATACGTCATCGGCTTGTTCATGAAATGTCAAGGACACATTAAATCTTCCAGCACTGGCACTGGAGGCGACCCCTATCAGTTGCAATGGAAATTGAAAATGGGCTCGTATTCATGAAAAAATGCAACAAATGTTGTTTCGGTGCACGTGATTGCTTTGTGATGATGCACAATATAATATGAGTGGTAGGTAGACTATATTCAAAATAAATAAGTAATGAATTATAATAAACTTTTTAATCGTGATTAACAAAAAATATATCGATAAGATTAAAGCTTACATCAAATATATATTTCTACACACTAAATCATTAAGTTGTGCTTGTGAATTATATTCACAATAGTTGTAAATAATAACATAGTAAGTATAGCATTTAGCACGAGGTCAGACCATTAAATAAGATAATGGTTAGTTTCAAGGCGCAGTCGTGAAGGCTGTACAATGTATCATTAATGGAGTTTATCGAGTACTTTTGCCGACTTAGCTCACTGACCATATTCATAATAATGAGCCATTAATAAAAGGGATTATAATCCAATAAAACATTATATACACTTTGCAAACACGTTTAATAATAATTTTGATGATTTAATTAATTGTTGAAAAATAGGCTTTCAACAATCAAGCATTTTATTTTATTTTATTATTATTTTATTTTGTTTACTTTATTTGCTTTTTAAAATGTCACTACCTTATTTTTACAAATTATAATGTATTAATACAAAAGCAAAAAAAACAATAAAATTTGTATTTAAATTTTTTTTTCGTGTTAGAACTAGTATTTAATATATCAAATAAAATATTAAGTTGGGCATATAACTATAACAGTTATTTTAATCATTACATTATTAAATGTATAACATTTGAAATGTACTCATATATTTGCATATTCATTGCGTATATATGTGGCTACCACTTGTATATATCAATGGGAAGAGTTGAAAATAGTACTAATTGTTACAATTTTTCAATTTACATAGAAAATGTTTGTTATTAGAGTATAGCTGTTAAAATAACATTATAAAAATATACAATGTAATATATTAATATGAAATTTTATATATTAGATTTAATTTGAAATTTATAGACATTCTTTCAGGTGTCAGTTTAATAAACCTTGACCCAATATTGAAATGCATATTTTGAATAAACATATTAATAACACAATTATTCGTATAACGGATTTTGACAGTTTTTATCATATACCTGTTTCAAATAATGGACATTGAATCGATTATTTTATTTGTATTCTGTGGATGAGTTAACTTTACAATTAACATTGGCCCTCATTTGAAACCATTTGCATAAATTTATTTATAATTTTAAAGCAACAACTCACTTTTGTCACAGATACCTTATATTAAAAGGTATTGTTGATATAGAATAAATGGCTTTATTTGAACCATTATTTGGAGCAATTTGTTTTAATTTATTCATGTCTTATTTAACATCATATACTCATAGTTGTCTTCGTTGGCTCATATTACCAATTATGTTTGATATAGAAAATCATGTTATGTTTATAGTAAGCACTTACTAAGCCTGTCAGAATCGCAACTCATACGTCATTTTTGTAATATCTGGTTGATAGTAAAGCTGAAATATATTGGTAAATTTAAATGCAGAAAATTACACATATATAAACAAAAATATTGCAATATCGTAAATGGCGATTTATGTTTATATATCGATTCATAAATGTGTATTTTTTAAATTTGGTTTCTTCAATATAACGTTTACTTTCGTTAGGTATCTTGGTAGTATTTTCTTTTTATTCCAAGCAGTATCCATATTCATATAACGTGCTTTTTGCCTGTTTCTGTTTCCAACGTAATTAAATATTATTTGGACTAAAATATTACATAAAGTCAATAAATATAAATAAGCATACATTGCATCAACTACAAAGAGATGTTGGTCCATAGTTTAGATAAAAACGTATATTCATACACAACGTATACCACAAGACCCCAATATTTTTTTCAAACAAATTGTACCACATTAACATATCCAATAACTAACAGTCCGAAAATGCAAAGGGGTCATAACATTGAAGGTTGAATGTGATTTAGTGATGTGTTACTCTATTGTACCAATTGATTTGTTCCTTTCGGAGAATACAGGGTGTATTATTCCGATGGGATCGTTCATTTAATGGAAATATCTGATAGTCGAAATAGTCTGGAAAATACTTGATTATATTCGAATTTATATTATCTGTTTTACAAAAAATATCTTTTTTTTTATTTATTTTAGACAAGTTGATATGCAATGTTTGAGTTAGCTTTCATATATTTTGAAAATGTTAAATAATCATTGTCCATATTTAATCGATCTATTATAATAAAATGAATATGAATCCGTTATTGAAACAACAAAATTGATAAACCAATGCTAAGTGAACTGCCTTTCTTGCTAAAGTATAATCTTATAAACTATTGTATTGTATATCAAAACTATAAATATAGACATTGCCAAACAGTTTTAGCTACAATTTGGAACCAAAATATGATTGATTGTTTTATTTGGATACATATTATTGTTTCATTTATAGCTATATATGATTCAAAAGAAGAAAGTTAAAGGGAACTTTTTGTTTTTAATTTAACCTTTTCTAAATGTGTTTCTTTAATAATCCTAAAACTATTAAATTTGAGATTCAATAATAACCATACGTGATATTGGTAAAAACAGACAAATAAAGCATGCCAGTTCTTGTATATAATGATAATTCAATTGAATTTTTATTCGTTTAAGATTATTAAAAATGCTGGGTTTATACATTAGTTTAATTAATGAAAAGTTAAGAGAGTGGTCAGATATTGTAGTTAAATAAAGTAAAAGGCATCATAATGGAATTTCAATGTACATAGAGCGGCATATAGATTATAAAACTATAAACTATAAACATAAACATTACCTAAACAGTTTAAAGTTACAATTTTAAAACAAATACGATCGATTTTTTTTATTTATATACATATTATTGTTCATTACTATATACGATTCATAAGAAGTAAGTTAAAGGGAACTTTTTGTTTCCAAGTAAACCTTTTTTTCTTTATTTCTTTTATAATTCTAAACCTATTAAATTTGAGATTTATATATAATCATACGCGATATTGGTAAACTCAGACAAATAAAACATGCCAGTTCTTGTATATAATGAAAATCCAATTGAGATTTTATTCGTTTAAGATTACGATTCGGTATGTTAAAATGCTGGGTTTATACATAGTTTAATTAACGGAAAGTTAAAAGAGTTGTCAAATATTGCTAACTTAACTAAAATGCATCATAATGGAATTTCATTGCACATAGAGCGGTATGTAAATTGTTGAACAAACGGCTAAGTTGCACATATAAACTCAAAACGTAAAATAAAAACAAACTGTGTTGTTAAGAAAACAAATAATATTGATTTTATTTATAATCGAATTGATTAATATACCATTTTAAGCTTTAAATATCGTATTTAGTGAATCAACCCCTTGGGCATATATTTTAAATAATATTACATAACTATATAAAGTAATTATGTACATATAATATATATAATTCACATTCAATATTATTTGCATAATATTGTATTTGTACATTTAAACTAAATAGTCATGATAATCTACATACACCATGATAATTTACATTGATTAAAAAATGAGTTCCTACCATAATTACTGTATTCTTGCGATGTCACGATGCTGCGACCCCGTATATTACCTGAAACGTAAAAAACAATAATATTGATAATATGAGTGATAATAATAATTGACTTCAAATATATTGTTGTGCTATCTACGTTTTATTTCATATATTTATAGATTGACAATCTATAAAACGAAATATAAAATAAATCATGTAATAATATGTAACTGAAATATGAAAAACAGTATCATTCAGAAAAAAAAAACATCGAAAACACTCTGATAAAATATTACATAGCAACAAATTGAAAGGAACGGTTGAACTAAAATAAAATATAGATGTGAGATAATACTAAGTTTCAGACATGTCAAATTATAGTCAAACAAATAACACAAATCAAACACATTATACGATTCATCAGTCATCTGGATAAACATCATTAAAAAGATAGAATGCAACAAAATAAAAAGAAACATTTTAATTTTAAAAGGACAAGAACGTGAGCAAGCTCATAAATACACAAATTCGTTTTACGACATTTTTTCTCTGTAACGGACTGATTTATGTGCGCTCTTTGGCTTTAGAACAAAGTACAAAAAGCAGAATGGATGGGACGTAGCCATGGTAATAGAACTAGTTCCAAGGCCACCAAGACTGTTTTTGGGTTACCAAATAACATATTTTTGCAATTAAGATTTTTTATGAGTTGCAACAACCAACTATAGTTTTATGTTTTCAAATATGAGGTTAACTTTGTGAGTGAATTGCCAATCCAACTAAATTAATTCACGTTTAAATGATACAAAATTAACATTAAGATTACCATCTATTTCAATTAGTAAACACTTAATTTTCATAGCATTATATGTTGATACGTTTATAAATTTAAGATTATACATATAATATATAATGTGTCATTTTAAATATAATATAATAATCCTTAGCGTAAAGAAAATATGCATTGAGATATATTAAATACATTAAATACATACACATGGTACAATCATGTACTGTGTATGTATTTAGTTTAATAATATAATTGAGTAATTATTTCAAATGTAAGTATATATAAATATAAGTATGTATAAATGCTATACGGACAAATACTACATGAATCTTTGATACGGGTAAATATGAATATAAATATAAACATACAAACATGTCATACGGGGTTCATAATTATACGTACAAATCTTAAATTACATTCAATTTAAACTGTACGAATAAAAATATTGAGAAAAAAATAGAAATCGAGATTCGAATCGAATACCACTTGGGTATAACAAATTTAACCTGTTTATTCTTGTTTTGAAATTTGCGTTTGATGTGTTTTTATTTTGAAATAAAATCGATAATATTTGGTCAAAAAAAACTTAAATAGACAACATGTTGCTTAATTGTAAAATACCGTATATGATACTATGTTAGTGATACAGATTGTAGCTTAATCGACACGTTATCATTGATTTAGTTTTATGTTTGATTTACCAAACTACCAAAAAACTGGTGATATGTTTGAAAACAATATAATAAATATTGAACACATTAAATAAATACTGTTTACCCTATACAAATCGAGTTTTGATTAATATGCCGCATATTTTATGTGAAAAGTTAGTATTAGAAGTTGATTTTGAAAGTACATCGCGGTGTGATAAAATATAATGTTATAACAAAACAACGTTCCAAAAATAGCTGTTTTCTATTCTTGACCAAGCCATCTCAATTAAATTGTATTCTACATTGCCATATTGTTCAGTTATTTTATGGTTTAACGTATAAACACATATTAGCTAAGTGTTAGATATGACTTACTTATTACATGTAGATCACTAAAGTATGTCAAGCGTGTTATAAATAAGTAATAAAGGCATACATAAAGAAATACATAAAGTTGCACTTTATTATGTGCTTAATGTGTGCTTGCCGGAAGCATTAGGCTGTAGTATAA
>LQRL01054475.1:15015-26810 GCA_001703475.1 Hydroides elegans
AGTACTTGCTGTTTACATAGATACTTTGGATTACTACGCCAACTGAGCGGATGCATACATTGACCTTGAGTTTATGAGCCTACTCACATGTTGCTCCGCCTTGTATCCAGTTTACTCTTACGCCAACAACGTGCTATATTTCCAATATACTCAACTCAAGAACTATAATAGTATTCCACATTTTGTAATAAGCAAACCTTGTAATATGAAATATGTTATATTTTTCTAGAATCACATATTTATGTTGTATATGATTTTAGCTGAATCCAAATCCGCTGCATATTATTTACTACTATACATAGTGTATGTTCACTTTTTTATCCTTCAGTTTGTAGCTGCACATTCTTATCCCGCCATCTTAGAAATGTATTATGTCTGTAAGTAGCGCCTACATCTGCTCTCAGCATAGCGCCATTTTACAATGCAGGTAATGGGCATATTAAATTCACACGTACCCGGACCTCAATTTATGAGAAATAAAAAGTAACAAATACTAGCCAAAATGTTAGAAAATGACGACTAAATGAAGATGATAACATGAATTGTTTTAAATATGAATAGTTTATATTTTATATTAAAAATATAACAATTTTTAATTAAACGTGGATATTTCACATTAACCTTAATGATTTGATAAAATTATTTTGACACATTAAAATCGAAAATATATCTGTTTAACCAATTTATGCTGGACAAACATATTTAAATATTTAATTTTGTTTTAATGTATGCGTCAATATGCGTCATAATGATATGAAATGATTATACAACACTCGTCATGTACCTATAATTGTGTAAATATATTGCTGGGGAGTGGAGGCAGTTAATTGAATATTAACCAATAAGTAGGTTGAATAAAATCATAAGCTTTACAACCGTTCCTTGATATAGCTATACAACCATAAAATAATTATTTATATATACATTTGTAGTAGTTTGAAATTATTCAATCATGAGAATCATAGCAAGTTCTACTATATACATATACTATATAATATGTATATATAACGCGTTATATTATTTTTCCATGTAACTGGGCTGATATCATCAGTAATAGTTAGACTAAAAGTAATATATTGTGTATTTACTCTATATCGTTGAAACACATCGTTGCGAATATACTGGAAGAAAAACTTAACATAGTGCAATACGTTGAGCAAGGAATTTCATTACAAACGTTCAGCGACAGTATATGTGGAACCAAAGCACATCAAACATCTCATAACCACACTCAATCTATTTAAAAATGCAATATCTGACTTTGTTTACCCATTTGCTTGGCATTTAAACGTAATGGACTATTATAGTTTTAAATGGTTTCATTAATTACCGTTTAAAATCCAAGTGAAATTACAAAATATTGAAATTAAACTATGAAAACAAATAACGTGTATTACTTCTAGTGTTAGATACAGGTTTGACATAATAAATGGCGTTTTTGGAACTCATATATTGATTCACTTGTTTTACTGAACAATGAGTGTGCTGTGAGCACCCCTTGTATTTCTGGTGCAGGATGATATTATTTTCGGCAGGATACTGTTGTCAAGCGTCAATAAAATAATGTATTTAACCATGAGATGATATATCCCCCCGTTTTATTCTTGCCCCCCCCCCTATTTCAAAAGATTATTACTTATGATAAGTAATATTGATTAATCACGTTGTTATAAACAAATGTCGTATGCAATGCTGGCCATCATGAGGCTTCTTAAATCATAAAAAAATGTAATGTAAAGATGAAAAGCTAATTGCTTTACATCAAATTTTAAAACTGAGAAAATAGGACTAAGACCAAACTATATACATTTAGAATAGGATTAGTAAAACGCATATACTTCTTACTTCAGAAGTCCAAAACTAACAATGCCATCTGACAATTGGAATGTGTATTTGTTATTCAAATTTACTAATGTAAATGACATTTTTGAGCATAAATATTGACAGAACAAATTTAATATGCTATGTACCGATTCATTTAAAGGGGGAAAGCATCCCCCGGAAGGAGAGGGGTGGGTTAGGGCAATTATATCATGGTCTTTAATATGTGATACATCAATATGGAGGTAAACAATATCGACATGATACTATTTGGGCAAATAATGTAAATGTTGGAAACTGTATGATAGTAGACTGGTACTAGGTTATATGTATTTGTGTAAAAGTGTTTCTATTAATTTTAAATTCATTTCAATCGGCATCTGACAAAATGTCTCATATATTATGAACCAAATTCGTTACTTCAATGTATTCTAATTGGTTCCCTATCATCTCATAAATACATTATATTTCAAATATATTATAAACTATCATTGGTATCTCTATCAATGCATGATACAGAACGATAGTATTTACTAATCCAATAGTTGATTACATTAGGGTATTCAAATGCCAATTTTGGTTGAGAATTCAAGTCCGCATATCAATTGTATATGTATATTTTGTTTTGTGTAGTTGCCTTAAAACCATTATTTGTTAAACACAAATTATCCAATAAAATAATGAGTTAATAAACAGTTCGATAGCTTAATATTTAAACCCGCAATCAATAATACATAATATACCAATCCATACCATCTCCTAATACACACACATTTATCTTGTAAATCCATATATAGCTAAAACCCATTGGAAATTGGCTAAACGATCTACTTAAAAAGTATGCATTACACTATCTAAAACGAATATTTTCTAATATATATGAAATGCTGCATTGTGCATATGATACTAATAATAATTATTTGCATATATTGTCTTATTATATAATGTGGTAGTTATAAGTTGTACATTGAGCTATTTCCTGTAAATATTTATGTTTGTGTTGTTTCGCAAAATTATTATGATATCACATTTCAGAGCCTGATTTAGTTCAAACAATGTATTTAATTACATTATGGAAGATATAGGTTTCTGCATTAAATGGATTAAAATGGAATTTTCGAACATTATTCAGAGAAAGAAACAGCATCTTATTTGTTTTGTGATTGCACCATTTATGAAACATTGACGAAATCAGATGCATAATTTTGATCCATCGAATTATAATGTCTTTGAACAAATTGTTTTAACTATATAAGAAAACAAAATAACATCGTCTTAGAACTTAAGCCGAACTAAATTATAACAATTATTACACGGTAAAATCATATCAACATGTTTGTTTGGTTAAAACTAACTTGGTAAGCGATATCATCATAATTATATTTTTTGGTTATTTTACGCATTAAGTAAGTTTTACATTTATTTATTCATATGCGTTGCGATTATTTTAGTTTTCAAGTAACATAAAAGTTATTTATGACGTCGCTGCCTCTTCTGTAATTCTATAAAATACTTGACTTTTCTTGTTTTAGAATCATGTATTTCTTAACCAGTTGCACATACCATCGTCATTCATTTAGTATATGACTTATTATGATGACAAGCACTCGTAAAGCATATATCTAGTTACCTATACATATGTCGTGTTTATATGGGTGTCAATTGTCATATATGCATTTAAACCTAATTAAATTCTTACTATACTATTATTATACAGAACAATGCATGAGACCTGGCTTGATAAATCAATTGTTTCAAAAATATATTATATTTCAATGATCTGATAATAAAATAAAATAATTATAAGTGTTTTAGCGTGTTAATTACTGCTTGGTATATTTTCTCTGGTTTGATAATCAAACAATGTTTATCTAATGATAGCATTAGTCTTATTCTGAAAAAAACATATAACTGTTGTGTGTTGTTATGTATATTCAAGTATGAATTGCAAAACGTTCTCCGTTATTATTATTGATACAAAAATAAATATATACATATCGCCTATAAGTTTATATATTGTAATGATAGTAACTGTTATGTTGTTTCGCCTATATTATTACCATAAGGAACATACCTACCACCTACGAATATACTTATTTGTGTTGGGTGTATACAATAATGCAAAATTAAATTGAGCAACTAGTGTGTAATAATATTAAGTCTTTTAGAATGATTATATCATAATGGTAGTATAATAATGATATACAAATTGAATAGTTGAGTTCATGAATTCAAATATTTACCCTATGTACACATCGTTTTAGCAACATGGAGGATGTGTTATTATTAGTTTTGCTATATAATCTTCCAGTACAGGACATTTTCAGAATTGTCTATAAAAATGTATGTGAGGTTTGTTAAATGTTAAAACAACTATTTTATATATAAATATGGTAAAATGAACACACGAATAATTATGAATTAGGTCGTACCTTTACATATGTAAAACATTTCAAATACATGATTTAGTTTACATTTATAAAATGTGTATTTTCACTGATTGCTAACAATTTGTTATCATATTGATATTACGCCTACTATTATCTCTATTAATACATGAACACAATTTAACAATAAACATAAAATAGAATAACAAGTCAAATTCGATTAATTCATGTATTCAGTCTAATAACAAAACACTCAATAACCCTACACGTATTACTATATTATTTTTTATGCTTATGTTATTTCTTTATTTAATATATTGTACAAGTTTTCTTTTACGAATCAGCATATTTAGTTGTTGGCGATGTCATTATATTTTATTTAATACCTATTATTGTTTTGAGATGTACCGAACATTTGATTACTATACCATAGTATTGAATAAATAAGATATATTATGAAAGGATGTAAGTATTCACCAGTAAATATAATGTCTCGTCCATAATATTATAAATATAAACTATTTCTGATCAAGTATTTGCATTTGATTTAAATAATACATAATATATTTGGAAAATTATATAGTTTTTTTTTCGATTATACTATTTTCATGTTGTTATCTAAAAAAATGAATTAAAACCTTAACTTAGCTTAAACATAAAGAAAATAAAACAAACAAATATATGATTATAATTATCAATATACTATTTTACGCTTTAGTCCTTTATAATAATGGTAAGATATATAATATAGATGTTTGATATAACACATTTATCATAATAAGATTTGCTAACTTATTTTAGATCTTAGCTCTACGAACAAATGTATGTTTTTTTTAGAATTTTTAAACCACTTTACATGTGTCATCTTCTTAAAGATATAATATTAAATTACATTTATATTGTTTTGAATATTATTGTGATGTGTATAAGAATGTTTCTAAGTAAGTGCCTTTTCAACAGTAAAAGGCGAAATCAGATAATAATTTAACAACAACTATAATTTATATTTGGTTTATCTGATATATTTGTTTATGAAGTTGGCCAAAATGTATTGATTAAAAAAATCATTTTTGGCGAATTCTATATTTTTAAATGACATATCGTCACATATAAATTTGTTTAGAATGAAATAAATGAAAGTGATCAATTTTGTAATATAAAGTCTTGATATTTGAACTTTGTATCAATATTTAAATAAATAAAGCTTCCAAAATTACTAAGGTAACACTACACTTCAGCAAATCTATATATGATTTTTTAAATAATAACTTGAATAAACATACTATTTATAATATTTGTACCATAGTGTTAGAAACTACTTAAGCAATTTTGATATATTATTACTTTAGATAAATTTTAAGAACAACTATGAGTATCATATTGGTTTCAATTTAAGAATAAGCTATCAAAGAATAATAGTAAAATACGGTTTCTTGACAAATTATATATATATGTTTGATGTGAATTATCGCATAAACAGTTTCTTTTAAAATCCTGAAATACTAAATATATAAAAATACAACACAAACTTTTTTTATGGATAAATATATACTATATTATTGATATATTATCTTCAAATTGATTTCTAAAATGTATTGATTAAAAAAAAATGGCGAATAATATATTTTTCAATAACATATCGTTACATATAAATTCGTTTAGTATGAAATAAATCAAAGTGATTAATTTCGTAATAGAAAAACTTGACATTTGAACTTTGTGTTAATATTTGTATAAATATAGTTTCCATATTTACCAAGGTAACACTAGACTACATCAACTCTATATATGTATTTTGTAATAATAACTTGAATGATAAACAAACTAGTTACATCGTTTGTGTGACTGTTTTAGAAAATACTTTATCAATTTTGATACATTGTTACTTTTCAAAAATCAAAATGGTATCCTAGTCCTGGTCCTGCCATGTGTAACCAACAAACTGATAGCATAGACTCGCTCAATAACAAAAAAAGTCCCATGAACGCATTGAAAAAAATCCTCACCGACCAGGAGCGCCATCTATCAACAACAATGCAATATTTTTTCGTACTGCATTTTTCGTTTATTTTATAATTTATTTGGCAATATATTTGATGAATATATATATGAGACTGTACAACTTATTGGCCTTGCTGATAATATGCAAATCCATAGCACTTTTCTTTTTATATAACACTGATTGTAATGTGTATAATCAGGTTTGTCTATATTTTGTAGGAACCAATATTACACTGTTTTTGCTTGGTACCCTGAATATATGTTTTTTTTGCAGGAATGAATGTTATGTTATTTTGGTTAATATGATAAATTACATCATAATCAACATATCTATGGGACATGTCCTCATATCGCCTAAATTATAAGCAGGGAAATCATATCTAACTAAAGAAGTTGATACGTTTCTTGATATAAGTTATATGATTAGATATGAAATTATTTTTATTTAAACTATAACCCAAGAAAACAAAGTTAAATATAGATAAAAGTGAACTGTATTGATAATTTATTTTTCATGAATCCGTTCAATTTATTTAATGGAAGGTGCGTCTATTTTCTTGATTTGACCCAATATTGCTATTATACTCAAATTTGTGTATTTTGATTTCTTAAAACAATACTTAGGCACATTGTAAAATAGCATCTTCGTGTTTTACGTTATCAAACTGAACAAAAACGATCTTGCTAAAATGTACCTAGAGGCTTACTTATCATCTGAATCTGTTCGCAAGAATCCTTTACTAAAAATAGTAAATAGGCCTTAGCACTCTTCCAATCACTATGGAAACCATTTCTAGGAATCCAAGCTATAAACTAGACATAAAAGAGTACCTTACAAAGTTTAACCCATTCCTGTAGCTGATTGTAGAGTGGATGCTATATTTTATCCCACTTTACTGCATTATTCAAAAATGAAGCAATTGCACATTGAACTGTGTAATAAATGGTTTACCATGTATATGTTTAATTTATATGAAATTCATATACTGTTTCTAATGATTTATTATAAATCGTACATCAATCCTATGAAAGCTTATACCCATTTTGTTACCTAAGTCCGCTTTTGCAGTCATGTTAATTCATAACACCATCCTAGTTTACGGCTTCTAGATAATTATTGAATGCCACTCAAAGCCATTGAATATCAAAGCAACAGTAGCATTTGCATTCATAAATCACGTTTTAAACAAATTTATGATTTCAGCTTGAGTGCAGAAATGTTGCGGGATTTGATTGGTTTAAAACCAAGGTCTGCAATAAATCGTACTGCAGCTTGAATGCATTACGTTCATTCACCTTAAAACAGTGTTACCATGGATACCGAAAACGTCATATCATCCAGTTATCTCAAAACATGGATACCAACATACAAAATGCCCTTCTCCTATTATTAATATCTCTTCAGTTTTACAAATGAAATCGCTTAAATGTCTTACATTTAGTTTGAGATGTTTGTAACGAATTGCCTGTTGTCTCTTCAACAATTATGATGGTATTAACCTAGCTAATTCAACTTATATAGTGATATTGATAGGTAATGTAAAACAATATCTACTTCACTGTCTCGCTACTATGAACGTGCACCAACTGATATATCCAGATACCCAATGCATGTCTGACCATATTGCTAACAATGGCTCGGACATTCAAGGGTATACTTTTGCATGAATATCAATCATCAAATCCAAAGATTGGTTTTGTAGATGGTTCTACATTTCAGCGACATCAGATAACCTTGTTTCGCATTCCATTGTAATGAGATAAACGATATTGTATTTGAACAATTTTATATTTGATAACTCAAACTTCAAGTTTCAAAGTTATTAGATAATAAATAAATGCGTATTGACCTAAATTGATTGCCCCACAAGTTAATCTGTTAAACGAAAATCTCGTCAGAAATGCTCCACATTGTCAATAGTATATTATGTCAGCATATTTGTGTTTGAGTTAAACAACACTGACCAACACTGACTACGTCCTTGAAACCGTCCAAATCCCTTTACTATATTCCGAGTGAACTGAAAACATATTGTTCCACTGCCTTTTGGTGGTGATTATATTTTAGAGGTTTAGTCACAGTCAGTATAACCATTAAACTTATCATGTTTGTTGTTTACTAAACAATATGATTATGATATAATGATTAAGGTACAAAAAAATATAGTATATTGCATTGATGTCTGTTAAAATATAGTATTGGTGGAATTAGTAACAGCGCTTGATAGTCTGACGGGATGTCGAAATCTACCTGAGTTGTTTAATATAACTTGTTCATTAGAATAACACCACGAATTGGAGAGTTGTAAAAGACAGTCACGTGAACAATTCAAAAATAATTGTCAATATATTTCATATACATATTTTAGACAACAGGAGAATTACTTTTTCTTAACAAAGACAGCAGAATGTGCAAACATAAGGTGGCATAATTGTTTTATGAGTGTTTAAAAAAAAATGACATTATTCTATGAAAATACGGTGTGGGTATTGATTTAATTGCAATTAAAAATGGTTTATAAGGATGCTATTTAGTGGTACATCCTGGTTCAAAACGCGCTTGAATTACGCAGGAGTAAACATGGCGGCATTATTAAAGCCAGTCTGTAAGCAGCAAACAATGGAAAGGCATGGCATTGCCAAACAATTTATACCTAATTCACCAGCGTAAATAGGATAGATGTTGCAATAATGATATATTTATTGTAAGCCAGTATAGATTCCATCTTTAGTTAAAATGAGTTAGATTTCAAAACTAAACATGTGAATGATTTCTAACAGAGTAAGTGCTACAATGTGTTTTAACATCTAGTAAATGTATAGTTTCTAGCATTGATTCAGACATAATAAACCATATGCTGACGCGATATCAAATATCGACTCATATTTTCTTTAGTTTCAATATTCGAGATTTATTCTAATACATTATATGGCATTTGTAACTTTGATGCAATATATTGATATCAACAAGTGATGTCGCCTGCTATCATCACCTTGACAATGGTAATATGAGATACATGCTCATTTCAAATAATATTAACATTAATATAACTACTATAGTTTTAAACATGCGATCCTTAAAATAAAAGTTGACTAAATCAAACTTGGTACATGTCCTAAGTTGGTATGACTAATTCAAACTTGGTCCTGAAATTATATAAGATTACTTCTGCGCTTCTTAAAATTTCTGCAAAATTCAGTGTTATATAAATTAAGCATAATATGCTTAACATAAAAGATGCGTATGTGAACAACTTATATTGATTTTAAGTGGTAAAATAAATTGAAATAAGTTTGATATGAGATTCGAATACGTTTTAATAAATTTATGTTATTAACAAGGACATGATAATATATTAACAACTTTTTTTTCTGAAAATATAACTATTTCAGTATTTGAATTATAGCAACTGATATTGGAATATCATGAATTTTTCACATCAATTTTTAATTTGTTAAGTTTAAATTATAGAGAGTTTAAACTAAATAGCACAAATGAGCGAAAGAACATTTACACTTTCCATTCAAATAACTAAACCATTTTTCTAGAATATGAGTAAAATAACAAGGACAGTCTGTAGTGTATAGCATCATTTTCCGATTAATTGACGTGTATGTTTTGAAGTTTGACTTTCAACCCTAATAGTGTATGAATTCAATGAACATATTTTATATGTAAATGTATTATATAATTCCCTATTCATGTTTTAGGGAAATAAACTAGCAATAATAGCTATTCAAAGCTGATAAAAATTATCTGAATTATATTCATATCATTTTCGTGATCGTTTGTACTGGTAATATGAGATACATGTTCATTTCAAATAATATTAACATTAATATAACTACTATAGTTTTAAACATGCGATCCTTAAAATAAAAGTTGACTAAATCAAACTTGGTACATGTCCTAAGTTGGTATGACTAATTCAAACTTGGTCCTGAAATTATATAAGATTACTTCTGCGCTTCTTAAAATTTCTGCAAAATTCAGTGTTATATAAATTAAGCATAATATGCTTAACATAAAAGATGCGTATGTGAATAACTTATATTGATTTTAAGTGGTAAAATAAATTGAAATAAGTTTGATATGAGTTTCGAATACGTTTTAATAAATTTATGTTATTAACAAGGACATGATAATATATTAACAACTTTTTTTTCTGAAAATATAACTATTTCAGTATTTGAATTATAGCAACTGATATTGGAATATCATGATTTTTTCACATCAATTTTTAATTTGTTAAGTTTAAATTATAGAGAGTTTAAACTAAATAGCACAAATGAGCGAAAGAACATTTACACTTTCCATTCAAATAACTAAACCATTTTTCTAGAATATGAGTAAAATAACAAGGACAGTCTGTAGTGTATAGCATCATTTTCCGATTAATTGACGTGTATGTTTTGAAGTTTGACTTTCAACCCTAATAGTGTATGAATTCAATGAACATATTTTATATGTCAATGTATTATATAATTCCCTATTCATGTTTTAGGGAAATAAACTAGCAATAATAGCTATTCAAAGCTGATAAAAATTATCTGAATTATATTCATATCATTTTCGTGATCGTTTGTACTGTACATATATAAACAATACCGATGTTGATGTGTTAATATATAGCAGTACTCAATTATTAATTCATATTTATTATCTAAAGATGCATTAACACACATATATTTATTTGAATTATAGAGAAATGATGTTTAAAATAATAAGTTTTTTTTCAATTTATTGAAAGAATTTAGAATTATACAGTTTGTGTTTTAAAAGTGTTTAAATTGATTTAGTTAAACCTCATATTATTAGACAATTATCTAACATTGAAGGATATTCAGTTGCATACAGTTTGGCATATTTTGTTGGAAGCGTAAACTGATTTAAACACAAAGACATGAAACATGTGACAATTTAAAATATTTATTGTTAAATTAGTATTACAATTATGTAGTTTAATATATAATGAAAGAATACAATGCTTTAAAAAATATAAATAAGTATTGTACTAGTCATGTTTGATTCAGTGAATGATAGTTGTTTAAATATAACATCAGAATTATTTATGATTATTAATTTGACAATATGTTGTTGTTAAAGTTCTTGTTGACGCAGCCGTACTATATAAACTATTAACGTTGCTTCAACTTATATATGAAATAGTGAAGTTTATAAAATATACACCTAATTTTTTCACAAGGTTGGTCACGTTTCAATTGCGTTCCAGACAAAAACAAACAATATTCAAGCAAAATACATTAAACAAATAATATTTCTATATTAAAAAATAAAATTGAAAACGTTTTATCTCAATAAATATCATCTAGATGCTCACATATAATAATAATGTAGCGGTATGTTTCTTTTTAAACATTGCTAAATATAAGTAATATTGATAAATTTTTATCATAGTGATGTCAATTGCAAATATTAAATATCATTGTTCTGCTTATACGAGTTCCTAGTTGGCGAAATACATGTCAACTGGTTTGAAGCATATATATTACCCGTTAAATCTTACAATATAATATAATATAATATAATATAATATGTATTGTTCTATTAAAATAATTGACTCG
>LQRL01054475.1:26994-37200 GCA_001703475.1 Hydroides elegans
TAATAATAACCTGATAGGAACCAAACATAAAAATATAAACTAATTAAGATACACGATCTGAAATTGATTTGATGTTCTTATCTTATGAGATATACTATTGCATAATTTCGCATACTATCTGTTTTAAATTAACTTTGGCAAACATTATATAAAATAAATTTTAGTTTTAAATTTTGACATGGCTATTCATTCAATCAATGATATTATACGATATAACTTAACAACTATTTTCGGGAATATTTAATTATGATATTTGAGTCACCGAAGCAAATTCAAATGATTGAGATTTTGGTGTTTATACTATCAATGTTGGGTCTGATATTGATATTTTGACCTGATGCATTATTGTATAATTTTGCATACAATCGAGCTTAAATTTGATTTTGCAATCATTATATAAAATGAATTTTAGTTTTAAATTTTGACATAGATATTCGTTCAAGCAATACTATTACACGATATAATTTATATATTTTTAATATAATATAATAAATTTTTTCGGGAATATCTAATAATGATATTTGAGACACCTATGTAAAGTCAACTGATTGAGGTTATCAATGTTTGGTCTGATATAAAAATATGATTCATGATTTATAAGTATTAAATTACAAATACAATATGTTGTGTATGAAAATAAAATGTTAAAACACACCAATAAAATAAAATGTTAAAACACACCAATATTAGTTTTCTCCGTATTTCCCTTTTGTGTAAAAGTATTGCACTAAGAGCATGCATACTTCCCTGCACGTTCACTTACTGTAAATAGATATGAATATGTTAATCATTAGGCGTCAACCTTGTGTTTTGGCGCATTGATCCAAACGCGGAGTCATTTTATAAATCCTACTTCCGGCAAATCACACGCAAAGTAAAATGTAAACATGACCTTTGTCATATATTACAAGGAACCTATTTAGACTACTCCGGATGAACCCAACTATCCGCATGGTTGAATGAGGACATAAATTAAGTATATTTAAGGATTATAGAAATATATTCTGGTGTTTCTACATTACAATGAAACCATGCAATATTTGAACTTAATGTTGTATTATTATGAATAAGATGTTTTGACAATTTAATACCAACTCTATTTGATTAATTATCCTTGAGAAAAAAAACTTTTCATTTGAGTACAGTTGCTTAAAACCGTAAAATGACCATTGAACTGTATGAGTGAAAAATGAGTAAAGAAAATTCAATGGCACTATATATACTGAATAAGGATAAATTCAATTGATTAGAGTCCTAAAATTGGCTATATATAATGTCTTATATGTAATATGTATTTCAAGTTAAATCATTCTTATTATATGATTCAAGCCAAATTAGTTAAAAGATTATACCATATCTGAATTATTTGCTTTTAAAATAAAATCGCATTTGGTTCTCCCGAATTTGCACTTGGCTGAACAAAAGTCATAAACAATCCTGAAAGCGGCTTATTTTTTAGCTCTTGTCTTATTTACGGGTCTAAGAAAAATGCTGCAAAGGCCGGTCTGGGAGACAAAAAAGTCAAGATAAATGGCCATTTTTTACGACGCTTTTACATTAGTTGCATAGAGATTGCTGCCTTTGATTGGGTGAATACGGGGTCGTTATTCAGAGCTTTCTTTTTGGTGCGTGTTATTGATCTTGACTGTGGTCTTTAAAAATATGATTTAGCATATTTGAAGAGAACCATCCATTATAAATAAGAGTGGGCGAATATTGAATCGTTATAACTAATACACAATGAATGGCAGTCACTAAATTAACAGTAACAATATGTGTTGCTTATGTTTAGTTCTTTAAAATTGTTTTTCATTTAAATTCACCAATTTATCGGTTAATCTAGTTTATACTTTTTGATATATGAAAATTAATTTATATATATATGTAATTGATAATGTAGCGACAGCTCAGCGTTCAAATGGATGTCCATTTCTAGCCAGTAGCCCAAACTAACTATAAAACACATACACGATTGAATTATAAACTTAAAATGGTCGATACCTTGAGCATGATTCATAAGGGGTTAGAACTACGCAGCACCCATAAAGTGGACTAAACTCTTTCAAATAACGGTCTGAACATGATAAAAATACTGTACTTATCATACGTATGCAATACTTTTATGTATATTGCATATACTTGATTTCTAGGCGTAGCACCTACAAACATATATATCGTCATATATTTGGAACCTGTCATGCAGAACAAATAAGTAGAGGAATGACATTTGGGGCTATTTAGTAAATAATAAATTCAGTAAAAACATACACCTATACTGTATACAGAATATACAGCTCCCTAACCTTTCATTTAACTGATAGATGCATATTATTCTAATTGTCTATTCTTATATTGTCTAACCGAATTAAACGCCTATCTGAATATATTGAGAAATTGTGATTGCAGAAATGCACAAAATGTATTTTGAAATCAGTTGTAATCAGTCTGATTGACTGAAGAATATATACTGACGTAAAATAAACATAGAGTGTTTTTATTAATTTATGTTTGAGCTACGGTAATAAAATCGCCAATAAGGCGCGAACGACACATAACTTGCATTATTATGCATCTTGAATATATAATCATGTCTAACGAAGAAAATGTCGCACCCTATAGGACGCCTATGGAATAGTGGTTAAAATTTCGATGGCATTGAACTCTTGTAATACTCCATGGAATGCAAGCAAAAAGAAAAATCGAAAGGAAAGTTAGCAACAAATTTGAAATCAAAATCCCAAGATATGGCCAAATATTGATTTGATAGAAAATTGCGTTTTGCAATAAACATTCGCAAAAGGCAGATGTTATGTAATCATGAGTTAATGGATTCCTAAGTTACCAGACAAAATGCAGTACAACCTTGAGCCTGACCAACAGTCAATGGCTTTCGATGCAAAAGTAATATTGCTCCGTACGAAGATTAAATTGTCGATATACACTTCCAAGTTGAAGCGGTTGAAAATGTTTAGGTACAAGTAACAAACTACTTATCATATAACATATACTACCTACCAGTGGCGATAGAAATAACAAACTTGTTAGTGCGCCCATGGGATATAGTCTTACAGGATTTAAAATGGTGACTCTTGAATTCACATAGACGTCGACAGAACAATCATGTACCAGCATGTTTTCTTAAAATAGCAAGGCATCGATTATACATTATCATTCTCTCTCTTCCGACCAGAATCTGATCAGTCAACTGAAACACACTGCTAAATCAAACAAATATCGGCACTTAATAACCCATAATATAATTATATGGTTACAAGACTGATAAAATGAGACTTGAACACATAATACATGATTTTGTAGGACTGTGATATATTGTAAAAATGTTTAGAACCTGAAATATCACTTATGGTTTTGTCATAGATATATTTCAAATTAAGTTAAATCATTTCAAAATGTGAAAACTCATTGAAAAGGGGCAATTTGGAGTTAGCTTGCGCGTTTTCTTTGTGTCAGTATACGTATACATACGTATACATGTTATGACCATCTATATCCACCTAACATTTATCACTATACTATTTGAATTGTATTAATTTTGGGATTTTAGGCTCGATGCATAACACACCATAACGAGTAAATTACTGCAATATTTCGGCATTAATTATCGTGTGTCTATTGAATGTAGTAATTAAGTTTTGACATTTAATATTTCAGTGCCAGTTTTATTCATTTCTAATTCCTGTAATTGTCCATTAATTGCAACAAAGTTTATATTTTGACATCAAACGCCATGAACTTAACAAAGTAATCATTTTATGGATATGCTTATATAAATTCAATTTTAATATATCTTTATAAAATAATTCCGACAGTAATTAACCACAATATAAATTAAATTAAGACGTTATTTAATAATCAACTAAATACAATAACATATTTAACGGGATGCCTATAAGATCTGTGACTGACAATCCAATGCTTTGGATCAAATGACAGCTGTATTAAGTTAAACAAACATCTAGTTAATCACTTTAGATATTATCTACATGTTGTTAATGATATAAATACAATTTTTAACTGGATATTTAATATCGAACTTGAAAAAATATAATTGGGCGGTGTGAGAAATGCATTGTTTTAATGATGAATCATTATTTTGAAATTAACTTTAACTTTTATTTAGGTGTTTATAGAGATTTGAAATACATTTGTTATGCAAACCACATTATAATACAGTCAGATTGCTTTAAATATAAATACTTTTTGTATTGTTTTAGCACATTTATAAACAATAAGGACATATCAAATACATATAAATATATTTCATTAAGCTGTTATATTTTTTTCCATATTTTCTCAATGCACGTTTAGTCATATTGATTTAGATGTGTTTAATTCAATTATTGTATACCTATTCATGATTAACATACAATACCTACGGTTTAATAAAAATAAGTGATAGTTTTTAATTCATATGCACATATGTCCCAATTTTGTGATAGTTTTGTGACAGTTTTTTATTCATATTAAACATATGTCCCAATTTTTGGCGTAGTGAAGAATATCATCGAATTCTAACTGCATATACCACGCAGTGTTCAAATCTAATGTTTAGAAACATATATGATATTTAATTTTAAGAATATCGTATGCTAGCATATTAAGTTAATATAACAATGTAGACATGTAATATTGCAGCCCACTCATTAATATAAAAGTTAATATAACAATGTAGACATGTAATATTGCAGCCCACTCATTATTTTCTCTTTAATATTGTATATTATTTATGACAAATATGCTATTAGCCTATAATATGACAAATATAATTTTATAAAAATGATGATTGATGATTGAACGACTATATAAATGTAAAACTCACAATTGAGAGAAACACTTGATAAAAATGACGGTCATTGGTTCATTATGTTGAAGTATTTATATATGTGGTTTGAAAGTATAGGTTTACTTTAATTTATTATATTTATGTGTAAATTTGCAATTTAGCTCATGTTTAATTGAATATGATAAATGTGTTTAAAGATTTGGATCATCCCAATAACCTATTACACAGGAAATCATAACTAATTATTTAGTTAGCCTTTATCAACCTACCAATGTATAACACATAAAATATTGAATATCAATTTAATGCAAGCTATGAGATTATCACTATTTATTAAAAAATATTATGTTTTTCATCAGTTGTATGATGATTAATAATGAATTGCAATTAAAAACGTTTAATGATATTTGTAACGTCTGAATTAATACAGCATTGCGCCGAGTGCATCTTATTAATTATGTATCTTATTTGGAAATTTTTTTACGTATAATAATTTGGCTTTTATATGATTACTTGAACAATTTTGTTTGTAGCATTTGTCCCCATCTATTGTTACCAACCTTAAACATAGAATCAAATGTATAATTTATCGAATGGTACTTATCAATTTAATTTTAATAATTGTTGATTGATAGCGCACATCTTATTTTATTGTTAGATGATAACAAATGACACCGAAACGTATCAAAACTACGATATTCAGTTTTAAGTTATATCAGTTAGATTTTCCTGTAAAAAAAACTAAATGTAGTGTATGTATAAGGGTATCCTCAAATGTTTATATGGTGTCTAATAATTGGTACCGATATTGATTTCAAACCCCTGTAAAATAAATGTTTCAAAGACTATACTTTTACGGGCAAACATATTTATAAAATAAAGCAAATATAATTTGAAGGACAATATAAATTAGATTGTCTATAATATGAACTCGATCAGATATACCATATCATAGAATAAAATACAAACTACACAGATCATGATTCAAATATAATTTTATATATCATAATTTCAATTTAATAATCACTTAAAAAGGGACAGAAAAATCATATTTGTGGGAAATTTATATTTGTTTAAAATGTTAACGGTAAGTGAAAATAATTATTAATACATTGTATACAATTTGGTACCCAAACAGACATTGACGAAGTCATAAAAAGAACATATCAATACCAACCTATTTCTGAGTTGCAATATAAAGCCCAGGTATTGCTTAAATGATATCCGTAAATAATATAGATTAATGATTCTAACTAAAAAATGTGCATGTATCCCTTTTAAAGATATCCGAATCTAAGTGCAAAAGTGCAATTGATATTTCTAAATTGTAAGAAACAAAAACCAATGCATTTCATAGAAGAGCATCATATGATATGCATGGACATTAACATTGCATTTTTTACAGTGAGTGCAATATTTATCTTCATTTTATTTATGCCAATGTGCCATGAATATAGATGTGCTGCATTACCATGGCTTAGTAGCACTTAACACGTGCTGTAAGCCGATGGTTTTTAGAAACACAAAAACATTTATATACATAAACAATGGTATATTTCCCCGTTTGCAAAAACACGGTTTAACAAAATATATAAATTGTATTTGATAAGTCCAATTGGAATGTTTCAAGCAATAAGTAAACAAGTGAACAATATACAATAATTGTTGAGTTTAATTATAGAAACAATATGTTTTTTAGAAACACAAAAACACTTATATACAAAAACAGTGATCGATTTCCCCGTTTGCAAAAAAGGTTAAACGGAATGTACCAATTGTATTTGATAAATCCGATCAGAATATATCAAGTAATAATCAAACAAGTACAGAATACAATTATTTGTGATATATATTTATAGAAGAAATAAGATCAATCTGATTTTATATATTAGAAAAAAAAATCGGTTTCATTGATTGTATGGTTTTAAACCAGTGTATGATAAAAATATAAAAAAAAATATTATATAAATAAACATGGTATTTGGCCAATTTTTTTTAATACGAAAACAAGACTGGGGTTCTTTTATATTTTGATAAACAACATTAACTTATATGTCAACTATAAACTATAAAATTATTAGTCATAATTTTGAAATATCAAAAACAAGTATTTTGATAACTATTTTCATTAAATTACATGTGCACTATCTACTTTTAAATGGTAAAATCTGTTGTAATGTTTAGTCTAGCGTAGTAAATCATATATAAAAGACATATAATTTCAACCGCGAATAATAAAAAAAAACTGTTAAAATCACCTCATGCTAAAATCAAAAATATTTTTCAACTGAAATGTTATATATAACCAATATGTAATCATTTACAATATTTACAATATTATGTTCATTTTCAGTATGTTATGTGCTAAATAAATCGTGACATTTATTGGATTCAAATAATCCGCACAGAATATTTTAAACATATGAACATGATAATGTACAAGAAAACTATATATAAACCAACAAGTATTAATTTAATGTATAACAATCACTGCTATATATGATATGGGCATTCGATTAATCATTGTGTATGCATTTAGGACATGATTTGGTCTGGTTAATGGTTAATCGGTGAATGGGTATAGAGGTACAACTGCAAAATCAATTCCTACAAAATATATATTTGAGGGTATATATACTGTATAATGTTTTGTTGTAGTCCCCTGCCTTATACATCACACCACAATATATCCCATAGATAAACTATCGTGACGTCATTAAACATATCCGGAGCCTAAAATATACCCATGTCTCCCGAGTCGTCCTCAATATATCATTTAGGTCACGTCGTGTAATGTCGTCATTAAGCAAGATTCACGACACATATGAGATAAGTAAACGCTATGAAAAGCAATTTTGCAAATGCCTGTTTACTGGTTTAATGACACTATATCGTTGATTTTATTTTCGTTTAGAAAAACATTTGATTTATGAATCGTCTCAAAGAATTAAGATGAACTGTGTCAATATTTTAATCATGAACATATTATAATACTATTACATTTAGTTGGATGAGTTAACTCATGTATATTTTCTTTATTCGAACCAAAAACTGATATATTGAGATATTAGGCATTTTCTATAATGATATTCGTTACTAACCAACAATTTTTTCTTGCTTTTTCAAACTCATCAGACCTTAGCTCTTATTTCACTTGGAAATACAGACGGCAACAGGTTACACTGTTTTCATAAAGTATATAGGCTCGCTTTGATTAATATCGTCACAAATAATGCGCGTTTTTAATGTGTGACACAGACACCCATTGTACACATTTTCAAAAAAACTCCAACATAGAATTCACCCACTTTTTTTCCTGCAAATGTAATTCCCCGAAACCTACCAACGCTCGTACATTTGTCAGCAAATGCTTTATCACAAAAGCATTCTTCAGCCATAAACCAACTACACTGGCATCTCATTTAGGCTTTGCATTGAATTTATGACCCCCAAAAGTCTATGGGTCGCTGAACGAAGCAATAAACCAAGTGGCCCTAGTGCGATAATAACCTTGTGCAGCATTTGGATACGGCGTGCGTGATTTTCCATTGGCTAAATACAAGGTTATGCTTTCAAGTTAATCGGGTTGCTAGGGAACGGTAGGTTTTGTGGTTGTTTGAAAACGATTAAAATGCATCGCAATGAACCTTAAGGTCATGTAGATCAGAACAAAACTTTGTCTAGAATAGATGTACATTTTTGCAGCATAAAACCATGCAGTTTTAGTGTATCTAAATTTATTTATAAATCTATGTTACCTGCTCCTGAATATAGAATGTTATTATTGCGCCTGTTTTGTCCTCGCGATACATAAGTAATATACGTATATTTAAGCGTATAATTTATTTAAAACATAGATAATTAACTGTCATTTTGATATAGTATTTATCTTATGTATACATATAGCACTGTTACTACACAATATACATAATAAGTTCAGCCATCCTTCAATAATGCAATATGATCTATATGAATTAAGCTAAAAGTGTACCAATGAGACAAATGCCTATAGGGGTCAATATAAAGTCGTATTTCAAGTACAAAACCTTGGGAAGTTCACTCTTTATGCAGTTTCTATTGCTTAGCATACATAAACGTCCACATAAACTGTCCAATGCATGTGCTTCTTTGTCTTTACAAAATAAAAAAAGAGTTGTCTGAGAAATTATTATTTTCTCTTACTTTATTTTTGTTCTATATTTAGTTTGAAACTCAAATCATAAAACCCATTTGCAAAAAAAAATGTAGTCAACTTATTTGAAAATCATATGTTATTTAGTCAAATGCCTTCAATATTATTTTCTAGAATGTAGATATAATTTTACACTGTAATATTGCGATGTTTAAACCACCATATTTTGAAAAATAATATATAAATGGCCAAATAAATAACACTGTACTATACAAATTATGCAGTACAAATAATGATTTATCAAATACAAATAAAATATTGACACAACTCATTTTTATTGTATACCATATCACTTTACATTTCATTTTCATAATATGCTAGAACTAGTACTTTGGTGACCTTAACATATTTATTTAAAAAGTCGCATTCATCCAAATTTCATATAAAGCATATTTGTATTATCGCCGAAAACATTAGTTTTATAGTTTTATAACAATCCTTTTTTCATATAGTTTTATATACCATCATTCTTAAATTTGATTGTATGTATGATTTGGTTTAAAATGAAGTGTTTGAAGAATGATGTTCAGAAATGTATTGCAGTCTCGTTATTTCAAACATTTAACGTCCGATAATACCTACATTCACAGCGTGTATATACCTAAATTGTCTATGTTTAGTTAAGAATCAAATATAAATACATAGTATTATATATTACAGCCGACCCTCTATTCAAAGCGTAACGATTAAAAAGAACATATACACATGTAAGAAAAGTATTCTGTCATATTCGTATATGTGTGCTTTTATTTGAATATGTCTATTGTTTTACATTTCGGGACATCATGCAACAACTTTTGAAATGAAAATAAAAATTACATTTAACTATGCTCATCATTTACATCATTAACCAAGCAAAGATCATTCCAGACCAATGCAAATTGTTAAACCTTTAAATTCAAACACCTACGAGTATATAAAAGGGTATAATAATTTCATTTATTAGGTGATTGTTTCAATATTTGTTTTAAAAAAACGTATTTATTAACAAACATCGTAACTGTTCATAACTTATAATTAAGGATATAGACAACATTCACAATCCTTATAGATGTCCATCTTGAATACAACAACTACTATCCCTTTTGTTATTAATTTTATAGCGATCAATGGTAATGTACCACGTCAACTATATATATATATATATATGTTAAAATATATTTGATATTATCATATAGCATATATAGTTTATATTTGTATTATTTCATGG
>LQRL01054494.1:5708-18635 GCA_001703475.1 Hydroides elegans
CAATATACTTTCATATGACATAAAGGACATTTAAACGTCCAAAATCTAAAGAAACGAGGCGAAACAATCACAATTCAAATATTTTCAAACAACTTTACCTCAATATGTCAAGTACACGACAGTATTTTGGAGATCTTTGTGTTGAAAGATAGCGCACTTTTAAACATAAATATTACACCAAAAATGTTTTAGAAAATTAGAAAGGAAATATCCAAAAACTCGCAAAAACTTTATGGTAACGGTGGTGAAAATAATGATATTTCTTTATCGAAAAACTGCTATATTTTTCAAATTGATGCATTTTTTGCTTAACCATACACGTCTTATGATACCTCATAAAGAGGAGTATTAGGTACTACAAGAAAAAAAATTCGAAATTCGGAATATTTTTTTAAAAGTTACATGACGTCAAATTGTGGTATAATTGTAGAATGACTCAGATATAGAGTTATAAATGAGATTTGCTGCAGAAACAAATCATTATTTTCACACTCATGATTAGAATGGTTCAAAATATATATGTACATGTACATACAATTGTATTTACTCTTGTTTACATCCTGTAGAGATCAAAACTATTCAAGCAATATTATCTTCTCCTGTGATATTCTCGAACAATTGTTAACTTTTTGTTATGTAAATATTGTTAAATGTGAAAAAGACCATTCGTTTATTTGGATTTTTTATTAAAGAACTTGATCATGTATATGACTGCAGATTACTTTAATCGAAATTGTTTAATTTAAAAATGCCAAATTTCAAGTGTTTTGTATCTATATTTGAATAGACATATGACAATAAGAACGTTTTATCTTGATAAGGATCTTTTTTTTTGTGTTTGATTAAATCAACTTGTTTGTTAAAATTGAAACTTGTATTCGTTGTGATTTATTGATAATTCAAGACTTTGGTACAGTTTTGCCGCATTAAAAAATACTGATTTACAAGTTTTGTTTTTTACGTTGTTAAATTCAAGGCATTATTTTATTTTCCGTATGTGTTCGTCAAAATAAATTTAAATTTACGAAAATATATTTAGACCACAAAGGTATGTGTCAAATGGATATTTTGAAAGCGAGACTATCTGAAAAAGATCGCCCTCTTAGTTTGTTTGAAATCTTCAAAATATTTCATTTTTATTTACAATATAATCAATATAAGAACAATATAATGCTTAAATCAAGACTCTGATAAAAATGCAATTTATGAATGAGCAAGTTGGGAAAAGATTAAATTATGTAGAAAACAACTCATCCAAAAATAAGCAAGAAACAATGGTTCAAAGCTAAACTCGATTAACAAATGTGTTAATACGCTGAATAAATAATATAATAATAAAAACGTAAATTGTTCTATTTTAACCGCTTTTGTTTTCTTATTTGTCATGCATTCACCAACATGAATTCCTTTTTTTTTTGAAAGCAACAAGCTTATATACAGGGCTTTACCTTAACCGAAATCTGATGGTCGCGCTCTGTCGACTAACTCCAAAAAGTTAGTCATCCGACCGAAAACTTAGTCGCCCGAATTTTGTTTAGCGATAATGGACGTAAATAATACTCAGACTCAATTATATCATAAAATAACCAAATCAATACAGGCCCACTGTCGAAAAATAACATAGTTTATTGTGTTGATTTATTATTCAAGATGCAAGATTTAAGAATGCGAGCGACAACGGCGCGAGGGAAATGGGTTCATTGACTTTATCTCCTCATTCATTGTATCTTCTATTCATAGTACGTTAAATTGGTGACGCCATTCTGGTAGAAGCCAAAAACAAAATCAAAATTTATGGAGAAAATGTAATAAACAACAGGACGCCATTATATTAATTAGTTCAAACTTTCGAATACAACTTGTGTTCATAGCAACCAAATTACTGTTCCCATGTTTGTAAAAGGTTGACCATTTTGGACGAAATATCGCACTAACTACTTATAAGAGATAATTATGAAGAGCACTCCACGAGGTGTTCCTCAAAAAAGGTGTTCCTTTTCAAATTTTATCTAGCTACAAACTTTCAAAAATGGCCTTCTAGCTACAAGAATTAAAGGAACACCTTTTTAGATTTTTGTCGATTGTTATAAATTATTTCGTCAATTTAGGGTTTAATTATATTTAGGGATATCTAGCTAGACATAATAAACTGAAATACAACCAGAAATTGGTCGTATATACCAGATTTACTATTGTCATTTTTCAAAAAAAGGTGTTCGTCTTATTATTCTAGTCAGCTAGATGAGCGCAGTGAGCCCAGCTAGCTACAAAAATAAGAACACCTTTTTGTAAAAAATATATTTCTAAATAACATTTCTGTTTGCATTTTCAATGTTACAAGTGATTTTATACTCAAATAAACACTTTTTAAAATGTTGGTCGTCGGGTGCCCTTCAATTACTGTTACCGTTGTTAATGTATACCATGTGTATGATTTATCATTAAAGTCGACAGTTAACATCATGCGCCCAAGGCGCGAGCGAAATTTTAGTTTTGAAGAGAATTGACAAGTTTTTCTGCAATAATAATCGACTGAAACAGGAAAAATATCTGATATAACCCAAAAAGTTAGTCGCGCGTCGGGCATCTTACTCTGAAAAGTTAGTAGCCCGACTCAAACGTTAGTCGCATACACGACCGCCCAGGTAAATCCATGTATATAAATAAAGAGTCTTTAAAAAAAAAGAAAAATAATATAATCATTATTATGTTTCATCCATTGCTTTGTTCTTGTTTTATTTGCTCCCCCAGGTCAACAATCTCGGGCAACTCTTGAGAACCATCTGGTTTCGGCGTTTTAATCTCTTGGCCTTCCCCTTTATTTTCCTTCTTAGCAACGAATGTCCCTTCCCCTGACAACTGTCCCGTTGCCGCCCTACTTAGCAACTCCATTTGCCTCGGCGTAAACGCATCCTTTTGTTCGTCGATAATCGCACACATACGGTGAAAGCGATCACCTTTGTCTTTCATCAAAACACCCAAACGCGCCAAAACGTTGGTTTTCTTTTGCTTGAATGCTTGTAACCAGTCCTCGTGACGTATTTGCCGCGCCGCTTGGATTTCCCGGCGAGTCGACATGTCGCGTTCGTAGTCTTCCGGTGTGGCTAGTCCGACCGGAAGTCGCGCTTCCGCCGAGAGCACGCGTAGTTTCTTTTGGAATTCCTCCTCGTTGTATTGAAACGTCGCCTCGCGAACCATATCAATCGGATCTATATCACTACTGTTTTCGTTGTCGATTTCCGGCTCAAAATCGTCCGAATAACCATCGCCCGCGTCACTTTCGGTTCCGCCGCCATTTTGTTTTTGTGACGTCACATTCTCATTATCGCCCACTGGCGCCATCTTTGATATATCGTTCATATTTGGTGTGGATTCGATGGCATTTTGTGGTTTTGCGTCGGCGGCGTTTAATACATTGAGGGCATCTGGGATATTAATGCTGATTTGACCGCCACTAGAGGGCGGGTTTTTTGCACCATTTTGAGTGACGTCATTGGTTGGTGTCGTTGGTTGAGGTTTGGGTGTCGGGGCACCAAGCGACGGTACCTAACATAAAAGAGTATACATAAGTTTGCGGTAATGCCATAGCCTTCGGTCATAGCTCAAGTTTTTTTTTTCATTTAAGGCAATTAGTACTATTAAAATAGTAATCGTTTACATCGCTTTGCTCGTACCATTGAAAATTAACACAAAAAAAAACGACTTATATCTCAATAATATTTTGGCTGGAAAATGTATTTGTCGCTGTGTTTCATTATTTTTATTTTTTTAGTTTTCTTTCCAATTATGCTAAGTTGAGTCTTAATACCTCTTTCTTCGGCTGTGGTCTTCTCTGGCTTTTACCGGGCGTCGACGGCAGTTGCGTCATTTGTGGCGTAGATAGAGAAGATTGACCCCGTGACACATTCGGATTATGCATTGGAGTGGGCATGGTCTTCTGTGTTTATCTGAAATATAAACATTTTGATGGTTGTTATGATCTTGTTTTATTTGTGATTTTTAAACTTAGCGAATGTCAGGGGACACATTAGGGTTGTGCACTGGAGTGGGCATGATCTTATGTGTTTATCTGGAAAATATAGAAATAAGAGTTGATGTTCACTATTAAATAATTTCAGTAAGGTCGTCTATGGGGAGTAGAGAGGGTTTGGAGAAGTATAGTTTTGGTCGCCCATACAATGTATGTATCAGATACCTAAACCTAAATTGTATTCAGTTGTTCCGCCTGTTCACCATCTTTGGCATCCTGCAATCCTTTACATGTTAATGAAGTGGTGTAAACAATGTAACAAAATAAATGAAGTTAAGAAGCATATGATTATCGGTTGAATTTAGTCGGATAACATTAGAGCGTCATTTGTGGTGTAGACAGAGAGGATTGACCCCAGGACACGTTTGGGTTGTACATCGGAGTCGGCACGGTTGGTTGTATTTTCTCGGCTGAAATATATTAGTTGATGATCATATTTGGACTAAATACTAAACATTTGGATCACATTTGCATGAATTTATACGTCCAAATGTATGTTATCATATTTTTGACGTCGCGGAACAGCTTGCCAATTAGACATTTAACGTTACAATAAAAGATATATATCTTGATTTCACTTGAGCTGCCATGATGCTGCAACTTATTAGACAATGGACAGTTTTTACATACCTTAATTAGTACCGTTTAAAACTACAAACATATCATATTCCAACTTTCATTAACTTTACGAATGTTTGAATACCATTTTATCCCATGATGTTGATCAGTTTCATATTATTTGTAATTTATAACATAAAGTGCTTTACAACTTTGCACCAACATATCCATGATAAACACATTAGGATTGTACCCTTGTATATTTAACACGCATTAGATAAGACTATCTATTCAGACAGATATTTCATATCAAAGAGCAATAAAAATCAATTGTATACTTATTACGTCTCATTAGAGTGCGCTAACACACTCGTTCCATATAATAAATCATATTTTTTCAATGAGCCGAATCTTATGTAAATCATGTAATCTTATGCGATCGAATGGGCCCGGGGCCAGAATATATGAATTAAGAGCATAAATAGATAAGATATGAAATCTGAAACCACTAAGCTTGAGTATATACGCTTCTAACTGTTTTACATGTTTATCTGGTATCCAGTCAAAATGTCATCGGACAATTGTCCTCGGTCATAATGGCCCTAGGTAAATAGACGTGACAAAAATCGTCTTTGAAATAAAACTATAAAATACTTCTACGTTCAAGCCCTTACCATTCTATGTCATTCATATATTATAATTGGTCGTCCTAAAACATAAAATTTCAACCTCATCTTAAATAATTGATCCTGATCCATAGCCGAAAAGCATAATCATGTTGCATGCGAGAAAGGGGTGATAATTACAATCGGGATTTTCTCAACAGTGAAATGTAGATAATACGCATATAAATTCGGAATATCACCAAACCTATGTAGAAATTTACAATTAGTCTATTTTTGATCAAGGTTTACTCTTATGTAGGTATTGCTAAATACTTTTATATGTTTGAAATATTTATATTTATTTATTATTATTTGCAATGTCTAAAATAATTTTAAAATATGCATAATAGTTTGAATTTATATTTGTTTAAGCATCTAAACGGCTTGAAATAAATATTAATTAATGTTATATATTTAAATGCATGCGAGTTTTGTTTTACTGAGGCCATTTTGACCGGGGACATTTTGACCTATGTTGCCAAAATGGGGGCCATTATGACCGGGAACATTTTGTCCGATTACATTTTGACCGGATGCCAGATAAACATGTAAGACATGACATTCTAAATATATAAATAATTGAAATAAGAATATCTTTTATTTTTCTCTAAATCAAAATTTAATTATTTGCTCTAAAGAAACAATCTACATGACAGTTTAACCGTTGTGGACCAATCTACAACAAACAATTATTACGTCCTAAAAATGTTCACTAATACTCAAATCAAAACGTTTTAGGAACGTTACACGAACCGAATGGACAACGAAAGCTATATTTTATCAGATAGCGTTCAAACTGTTCATAATTTGAAGCCCTATTTATAAAGATAGAAAAATTATGCATAGACCCCTGGAACAAATCAATTAAAACTTGAATTCAACTTTAATATCGTCATCATAAAAAATCATAAATGGGAACTTTAAGCATAGCTTTATAGATAGACGAAGGAGTATGCCTACCCGCTTTACTTACGTTCGATCCGGAGTAGAAACAAAAACAAGTTTTATGCTTTCTTTTACGAAAACTCATAAACGCTCATTGTAATTTTGAAAAGATTGGTGCCCTTCTTGATAATATCCCTAAATTATTTCATTTGATAACATGGTTTCCCAGTAAACAGAGACACGTTTTAAAAACGTAAAATATACGTTTCGGTTACGTGTTTTTCAGTGACATGAAAACGTTTTTACCACGTTATTCTGTTCATACGCGATTTCGTGTTTTGTACGTTTTTTTTCAATTACGTGTTTTGTACCTTATAAAACCGTATTAATACGTATTATACCATGATGCAATTATTTTTTCCTCTATTCTCTTTAAAGCGCAAACCGACCTTTAATATAGGGATAAAGCACGACTGTGAGTTTGTATAGCTGATTAAGAGCGAAGAAGAAACTATTACAAAACGAACGCCGAAGGCGTGAGTTTTTTAATAGTTTCTTCTAAGCTCTTAATCAGCTATACAAACGAACAGGAGTGTTTTATCGCTATTATAACAATCGAAATTAGTGCATAAATATATTAAGATTCGAACTGTATAAAAAAATTGCGAACAATTAGTCATGATAATAACTTTTTATGACGTTTTGTTTGAATGCTTGTGTGGAGGACAAGCACAGGAACTGTACTGCAGTATTCGCTCAAAATGAGTCACGCTTATTAGCCTCTCCTCATTTGCATATTGAATACTGTGTATCGTGCTTTAATATAGGGATAAAACACGACTGTGAGTTTGTATAGCTTATTTAGAGCGAAGAAGAAACTATTACAAAACGAACGCCGAAGGCGTGAGTTTTGTAATAGTTTCTTCTAAGCTCTAAATCAGCTATACAAACGAACAGGAGTGTTTTATCGCTATTATAACAGTTGAAATTAGTGCATCAATATATTAAGAATCGAACTGTATACAAAGATTGCGAACAATTAGGCATGATAATAACTTTTTATAACGTTTTGTTTAAATACTTGTGTGGAACACAGGCACAAGAACTGTACTGCGGTATTCGCTCAAAATGAGTCACGCTTATTTGCCTCTCCTCATTTGCATATTGAATACTGTGTATCGTTCTTTAATGACTATTAATTCAATGCTCGCGCTTCAAAGAAAATAGAGGAAAAAATAATTCCGTCATGTTATAATGACTTTTAATTCAATGCTCGCGCTTCAAAGAAAATAGAGGAAAAAATAATTCCATCATGTTATAATGGTCATTAAAGGACGATACACAGTATTCGATATGCAAATGAGGAGAGGCTAATAAGCGTGACTCATTTTGAGCGAATACTGCAGTTCAGTTCTTGTGCCTGTGCTCCACACAAGTATTCAAGCAAAACGTCATAAAAAGTTATTATCATGACTAATTGTTTGCAATTTTTGTATACAATTCAAATCTTGATATATTTATGCACTAATTTCAACTGTTATAATAGCGATAAAACACTCCTGTTCGTTTGTAGAGCTGATTTAGAGCTCAGAAGAAACTTTTACAAAACTCACGCCTTCGGCGTTCGTTTTGTAATAGTTTCTTCATCGCTATACAAACTCACAGTCGTGTTTTATCCCTATATTTTGTACGTAATAAAAAACAGATTTATATTGATCGAAACCAAAATTTATCGCGCCTTGTTTGTGTATCATTAGTTACTGTTTATGTATAAGTATGACATATTCAAACTGTTAATCCTGCAAAGTTCTAGTAGATGTAGATATCAGAATTTGGAAAAATAACTTCTGATAAATGTGTAATGGCGACGAATCAATCTACAAATATACTTTTATTGCGACACGTTAAAAACTAACGACTCTGACGAAAACCAAATTATTACTCTCTCATTCCCTATTATCATGTATGATATGTCTCTGTATATCTAATCTTAATATCTTTTTTATGTTAACCTTAATCAGTTTTCCACGGATCCTTAGGCATCTAGGAAACATTATGATAGTTCCTGGCGAGGTGTTATTGCCTATGAAAAACTATCCTCTTACGCTAATAGATACTTTCTCATGGCTTCGACTTTGTATCTATGTTCATTCAAATAAATGTAGTTGTAGATTTAATTTTGATACAAAACGAAGTGTTTCATCCGTGTATTGATGAATTTCTAAGACTTATTCCATTGCACACTTCCTTCCTCTCTTAATTGTGTTCGTTCAAATATAAACTGAGTAAAAATGCCGTTTGATGACTTATACACAAATCCACAAACCTCAAGCTACTTTTACAAGTAAAAAAAAAACGTTTTAAATAACAGACTTTCGTCGATTCCCAAACACGTATTTTTGACGTTTCCCGAGAACGTGTTTTTCACGTTTAAGTGTAACCTAAAGAAACCCTTAAAATAAATACGTTTTTAAAACTGAGAGAAACGTGAAAAAGTTGGGTTCTGTATTAGTAACCAAATATTAACTATAAGGAAACGTGCAAAACACGTTTTCTGTTTACTGGGTTATTAGGGGAAATGTTCGAAAAGGCTTACAATGTAGCCGGGCCCCCTACTTAAGCCTGCAAAAGAAGACAACTAAAATAATATATAAAACGTAAACGATAAAACGCTGTAAAAAGGTTTGTAACATCGGCACAACTATGTTCTTTCCTTTTTCAATTTAAACTAAACTGTTTTCAAATATATTTCATAGGTTTATAGGGAAGTTCATAAAGCGAGTTTATGAATCTCCCATAAAAAATCAATCGGAAAACATGAATTCTAGAAGGAAAAAGCGTTCGATTTGGCCAGGACCTTAGTTTTTTAACCTTTAACGATATGTGCATCAATACATGTTTTTGCTATAATTTTTAAAACTGTATTTCTGAAGACCAAACCTTATAGTTAACGCTTATAACCTTGATAAGCACATACATGTATTTGATAACGATGTTATTATAACTGAAATATCATATTATTTCGATTGATAACGCATATTATTCATGCATGTATATGTAACACTTTGCAAATTTTGGGCTTGGCTTTTTTGGGGCTGCTTTCAATTTCTTTTTCCATATAATTTGTAAAAAGCTTTTTTGGAAAAGTTTGACTTTTTATTAATATTATAAATATATGGCGTTATTTATTGATTATAATAATAATAATATCGAATATTTAAAGGTTGCAAGGGCCTATATGACCTGGACAATTACAATATATATATTGTTTATGTATAAACATACATACGATCTTAAATATAGATAGTTGTAGCTCATACATCAGTTGAATAAATGAAACTTACCCCGTTCAGTAAGATGTCAACCAATAATGTAACATAACCCTATTCGGAGAGATTGTCTATACCACTTTTCTTATGGGTGCCACTTCGTAAGGACGTTTTTATGTTGGCCAATATGATGTTTTTGGTTTTTTTACTGTTGACTTCGAATGGACGTCCATCTTACGTTCGACAACGTCAACAGAATAACGTTACAACGACGTTGTACCAAATGCGAACGTCATATCAACGTCGCTTGACGGTGTGTGATGTCATGGTGTAACTCAAATGTTAACACCTTGTAAGTTCTCGATTTCTTGTAACATTACAGCAGAACAATAGAATCATTAAAAAACATGTGAATATTGAAAAAAAATCAAACGACTAGTTCGACATTAAACTTAAACTTAAACTTTAATGTGTTGAGTCTGAAGGATATACATGTATGTATGTGTTTTCCAAGTAAAAGAATTTGTTATGGGGTTAATGCAAGAAAAATACCCCAAATCATATACTATTAGTGGTGCTCAATTTCTCTTATTAATATATACAATTTATGAATTTTGATGGTCACATCAATTTTTCAGACAAACAAAATAAGAGGATTGACATCTTGATACATACCTCCCTTTCTATGAATGCATAAACATACAGGTATATAAGTACGTATTATCAGTCTTTAAATAATTGTAATCACAATAAATATGGTATTTAAATATAAATTTCAGATAGTTGAATTGCTACATAACACAAGGCCAAAATCACTATCCAAGAAAATTATACAACTTTTTGGACACTTGAAAAAAAGTTCAAAAACGAAACTGGTCAACAGTCTGAAATACAAGATACATAGCAAACGATTTTATCCAATTTTGTATTGATTTAAATTTATTTAAACATATTGTTTTTCGGAACCATGGATAATATTGCTATAAATTAATCTGAAAAGACTATGTAGCCATTTATTTGGATTTGATTTAACCCTTTTTGATGGATACTAATTTTTTGTGGCCTTAATGTAGTGCATAATTGTATCATCATTATATGAATTCGGAGAAACAGTGCAGTGTCGTTTGATTGCGAAGAAAATATTTTAGTTTACAGTTATATAAAGTTATTAACAGCTATTTATTCTTATTGACACCGAATTGCTATTATATTCTTTCTATACTATTGAAACAAAATACAGAATGCTTGGTCATGTTAAGAAACGGATTTTTGCCAGCTCCTATGGATTCACCTTGACCTTAGCTCTTATATGTGTTTTGAGTTTTGAGTTCATTATGTTATTAAGGGGCCCATATCTACCATCGGGAGCAACAAATGCAGAAAACAAAGCAAGTAAGTTGTATAAATTTGAGACGTCATGAAAAATATTGACATAACCTTTCGAATAAGATATGAAAAATTGCTTTAAATATTGCATCGATTGCAACTTTGAAAGCTTTAATGGGCATTTTATTTTATTTCATTTTTATTTTAGAGCGCATTTACCATCCTAAGCTCTGAAATATAGATAGGTTTATAAAATGTTTTGACAATATCATATTGAAATGTGATAAGAGATACATCAAATTTGACCTAATGTATCAAAAATAATCCCTAGCGCTGCTACAAAGACTATGTATACTGCTCAACAGAAGTTACACCACATTTTCGTTTTAGCATTTACCTATGCAGGATAACATAGTTTAAATTTTCAATAACTTTCGTTAGATTTTTTTTTAGAAAATTGAAACTTAAAAAAAATACTACTTTATATCATAGCTTAATTTAAAAAGCGATTATTTTCTTAATTCAAATCACAACTGTTTAAAGTGTGCTCTACTGCCTATGTTAATAGCAAAACTAGAGGGAGGGAGGGGGTAACTTATTTTGTGCAGTATACACCACTGTCTAGATACAAACATGAAAAGCACCCCATGAACTGTTCCTCAAACAAAGGTGTTCCTCACCAAATTCCATCTGGCTTGGATTTTTTTTTAGAAAATTATTTCTAGCTTGGAGATTTGAGTAGTTTGAGGAACACCTTTTTTATTCTTTCTTAATTTTCGTAATTAAAAGTGAGAATAATCATTTCAAAATTGATTAAACTTGCATTTAATTGTATAATAAACTGTTATTTGCAATACATGATAAACAATTTAGCAATATTCAACATTTCAATTTTCGCAAATGGTGTTCCTTTTCTGCCAAGCTGACTAGAAAATGTGAAACAGCTCCACTGGCTTGGAAAAAAGTGAACGCCTTTTGCAAAATTGTCATGCTCATAAAAAAAATTAATTTGTCGCTGTGCGCATTAAAAAAGTTGTTTTAAGGCGATTTTACTACTTTTTGAAAAATGTGTCGTGGGGTACCCTTCAACCATGACCCACTTTTATATAAAAGTATCAATGCTTCCTCGAATCCCAAAATAAAAACATATCAATGATGAATATAAATATAACACAAATAATACATCTGTCATAGAAATATGCTTTTCGAAATATATACGTTTAAAGATACTTTTTGAAAACCCAGACAGAATTGGCATTGCTGCACTTCAAATATGGATTATTTCCAGTGCATGCCCTTTCATAGGTTTTGATATGTCTACTGCTATTATGTAAACTAGGTGATAAATTACGAAGCCACTGGTTTTATTAGTGGAAAAACATTATGAGACAAAAACAAAATTTTCTTCCTTACTAATATTTTTGCAATATCGAGTCTATTTCGACGAAAAGTGAATATGTCTATACGTAAATGTGCTTTCTTTCCTTTTTATCTTCTATCAAGTTTTAAAATGATTGATTTTCATAATTGTATCAATATAAATTTATATTTAACCTTATCATAAAATAAATATTTTTTTTTATAAAAACAAAACGTCATGATTTTAGAAGAAAAAAGTGATATCATCTTCATATTTCGTAAATAGTTTTAACCCTAATATGAGAGCTAAAATTACAAAATATCAACATTTCATTTCTGACAGACGGATAACCCGAATTGTATTTGTTTTAATTAATGAGGATATGTAACCATAAAATGGGATTTCATTTCAATAACCTTATTCTATGCATAACTATGACCCAAATAACCAAGAACGGATTTATACGAATTCCGGTTCATGCAGCGCAAAAACATAACAGATTCTTCGGACAGTGTAAGATACAGATGGTCACGAACGCCTTTCTATTCATTGTATGTGTTGTCTTTATATGTATTATAGGCGGAGTAATTCTATTGTGCCCTGGATCTACTACGGTGGAGGTTGAAGCCGAAAGGGTTGATGTATTAATTCCTCGACCTTCCCTACCAATCGCAGGGGAAAGCACAGAAGGTAAGATTTTAAAGATGTGCGTTCAGAAAAAAAAACCCTCATATTTGTATACTCAAATAAATCTGAATTTAACAAAGTAATACCAAATAGATGAGGAAGGAGAGTTCTGCATCACTCTGAGCGGTGGGTTGGGGGGGGGGGGGC
>LQRL01054494.1:20078-34445 GCA_001703475.1 Hydroides elegans
TTTGTTTATGTTATTTTAGTTTGTTGTTTATTTGTTTTTCTTGTTCATTTTTATTGGTAAACATATCGTTTTTATGGTATTTCCTCTACCTTCGATAAAGCACCATATTCAATTTAAAGTTAAATATGTTTTTTTTTATTTAATTCGATTTTATATAAGTCTTATCCAAACTAATAAAGTATAAAACATCTGAGATTTATGACATTTATAAATGAATTATATATTGTTACAGGTATAGTCGCGAGGAAATCAAAGGCGTTGCCAGGGGTGATATGGGTACCGATAGACACAATGGAGAAATCGCTGCATTTCACTTACAAAGGTAAATGTTCGTTGCATGAAATGGGGATAATGTATGCGGCCTAAGAATATTATTACATGCTTGGCGTTGTTTTTATAAAGAAAACATAAGGAGAGCCACTGGGCTTTCCAAAAGCCGTATTTTCCCGATGACGCAATAATTGCTAATTTGCATATGTGTAAGCATTTATTGCGTCATTTTTGTTCTTAGCGTTACCCTCCCGGGTGACATGCCGATTAACGTTTTTAATCAAGAAAATTCATATTTCATGTTTTTGATTATTACTTTAGGTCTTAATTATAAAACCATGTTAACAATAGAAACATAAAAAAGCATATAATAAAAATAATACTTCATGCTTTCAGGAAAATACGGGAATATCATTGCCCCTCGGGAGACCGCCCTGGAGGGCCCTCAGGCTGCGCCTTCGGGCCCTCCCGGACGGTCTCCCTCGGGGCAATAATATCCCGTATTTTCCTGAAAGCATGAAGTATTATTATATGATTGAGCCCTAGGGGTCAGTAACATTCTTAGGCCGCGTTCACTCAAAATAGGGAAAAAGCTCGAAGCCGAGCTGTTAATTATATTTTTTTATACCGATGTAACTCGACGTTTAAATCGCATAATGTGTGTTTAGCGACAGTTTGCTTTTTGTTCTTTAAACGTCAAATGACATGGGTATGAAAAATATTACCTACCCCCTTCCCCCGGCTATTGCACGACTGGGCCAAATCTGATGCACGAAGCAAAATGTTAAGTCCCTCAGATCCCATCACCTGAATGAAGAAAAACATATAAATATATAGAGTCTGAATAAAATAAAACTATGGAAAATCGCTGTTATAAGAAATAAATTACAGTTTCATTGCTTAAGCAATGAAACTGTATCATGCAACTGTACAAGCGCTTGTAGATATTATAACGATTTTTTCTTTGTCATTAGCAATAACGGTGACATGAAATTTATAATGTTCATTAATTATCGGTAGTAAATATGATTTGTTTTGCAGGATTCTAGGCTTTAACAGAGCACCCCTTGCAGTGGGCAGGAAAGTCGATATAAAACGGGAATTCATTCCTTTGGCAACCCAACCGGAGCTGAAAATCTGGACACGAAATGGTACGCTTTGTTGGCCTACCATGAGCCGGTGCAGATTTAGAGGGGTGACAAATTATTTTTAGCCCCCCCCCCCTTCGGCTCTAAATCCGCACTTTGAAAATATCAAGGCTTAAATGCATAATTCGATTAAAGTTGACTTGTTGTTGTTGATTATAAAATCATTTCTAAATTAAACTGTTTTGAAAAGTTCTTAATGCA
Organism: Hydroides elegans; assembly: GCA_001703475.1. NCBI lineage: Eukaryota > Metazoa > Annelida > Polychaeta > Sabellida > Serpulidae > Hydroides > Hydroides elegans. The sequence goes on from LQRL01054494.1 coordinate 21,698, forward strand.
AATCATAGTGTGTTGATATTGCCTTTGAATATATATATCATACATTCATGTAAGCCTTTTACATTTTCGTCCGAAATCAAAGCAACCGCTGAATCTTAAAATATATGTATTTTGTCTTATTTTCAAAGGCACCCATTCATGTTTGAATCTGCACATCCCGGTTAAGAATGACACCAACAACAAGCAAAAGGTTTGCGCAGAAAATGGCACATTAGAAGGATCGCTAACATTGTGGCTACCGCGTTCAGTCAATACTATGATAACATCAGAGGGGTAAGTGAAGAGTAGGCTACATCACACGTCATCCTCACAAAATGTTTTCCCAACGAAAGGTGTTACACACACCGAATCCCAACTGATCTAGAAATCTTGATGAAATACTTTCTAGCTTGGATTTTTGGGGAACATTTCGATGATTACCTTTTCCACAATGTGAATAGTTAAAAAATATATATATTTATCATGTTAGTGCTCGCCTTTGTGTAAAGTTAATTAAAAGTGAGTTTATTTCTCATTTTCTCAAAACTGTGCCATATGGGCTGCCATTCGTAAGTCTGACATCCTACCTTTACCGATAACACAAAACTTCATCATGAGCTCATGCTTAACTAAACTTCCTCACACGAGGTCGGCATGAGGTCATGATGAGGTCTTGTGCAAGCTTATTATATAAACTCCATAAACTCTAATTTTTTTTCAAAGATCGATATTTTTATTTCCGTTCAAGCATGGCACACCAGCGAGATCGAATATACCACAAGCGCAGGAAATTCCTTCAACACAAATACCGCGTTACCAAGGAAACGAATAAATTGCTTGACTATATAGATGTCATAGTGATAACACAAAACCTCATCCTGAACTCATCATTACCTAAAATTAACTCACACGAGGTCAGCATGAGGAAATAATGAGGTTTTGTGCAAGTTCATTATAGTACCCCCATTAAATGTTTATATTTCTTTGCCAAGCATGGCACGCCAGCGCAACTGAATTTACCACAAACGCAGCAAATTCCTTCAACAACAATACCGCGTTACTAAGGAAACCAATAAATTGCTTTACTTTATGGATGTCATAGTGATAACACAAAACCTCATCCTGAACTCATGATTACCTAAAATTCACTTACACGAGGTCAGCTTGAGGTCATGATGAGGTCTTGTGCAAGCTCATTATATAACCTCCATTAGCTCCATCTTTTTTCTTTTAAGATTGATGTTTCTTTTCCTTTTCAAGCATGGCACACCAGCGCAACCGAATATACCACAAACGCAGCAAATTCCTTCAACAACAATACCGCGTTACTAAGGAAACAAACAAATTGCTTGACTACATCGATGTCATAGTGATGGACTACTTAGTACAGAATCCCGATCGTCATATGCTTGATTATATTGACGCGCCTACATGTGCTATATTGCTGATTGATAATGGGAAAAGGTACACATTTCAAATGCAATGAAATTTATAATTTGACGACTTTTATTTTATTCAATAGTGTTTTAGATGATTCTATTCACCTTGTTTTGACAATTGAAGGGCTCCATGCAACAATGTGTTAAGTCGACTTAACATGTTTCGCTAAAATTTATTGCAAATTGTCACGTGATTATAGATCCATGTTTTATACTTGAATAATGCTACGAAATCAATACGATCATAATAATATCATCGTTTGGCCATTTTGCAAATCCTCATATAAATTACCAATTTAAAAACACTCGATACCTCTTTTCTCTAAACGTCGATTTCAGACTTCCCACATTGTTGCACGGAGCCCTTCAATTGCAATTACAACACGAAATCACGTGCTGTCATAAACATTATAACATGATGGAATTATATTTTCCTCTATTTTCTTTAAAGCGCGAGCATTGAATTAATAGTCATTAAAGAACGATACCCAATAATCAATATGCAAATGAGGAGAGGCTATTAAGCGTGACTCATTTTGAGCGAATACTGCAGTACACTTCTTGTGCCAGGCCCTGTGCTCCACACAAGTATTCAAGCAAAATGTCATGAAAAGTTATTATCATGACAGATTGTTTGCAATTTTTTATACAGTTCGAATCTTAATATATTTATGCACTAATTTCAACTGTTATAATAGCGATAAAACACTCCTGTTCGTTTGTATAGCTGATTTAGAGCTTTGAAGAAACTATTACAAAACTCACGCCTTCGGCGTTCGTTTTGTAATAGTTTTTTCTTCGCTCTAAATCAGCTATACAAACTCACAGTCGTGTTTTATCCCTATATTTCAAAACAGATTTTCACATATAAATTTGTTTAGACACATATTTTCACATATCAATTTGTTTTGACTAATATCAAGATTGATATAATCATATTTCACTTTGTCTTATTGCAGCTTCGGCGATCCATTCACCGATTATACATTAAGTGTAGGAGAGCTCAAAAGTCATTGCCAGTAAGTATAATTGCATGTGTCTTTAAAGGACTCTCAACGTTTGCATAGCAACTATCGTATATTTGAGTAGGAGGCCATGCAAACCAGGATAAGAATAATGCTACGAATGAAGCGTCTTGATAATCCAATTTTAACTCTTATTTACATTTAAATGATTTTTTATCAACTCTATATTATTTTGATTTTGTATTATAGAAAATAAAACTAAAATCACAACAAAACTATGAAATTTCAATGGCGTTCTAAGATACGAAAATTATTCCGCCAAAAATATAATTGGTTATTTGATAGGAATTAAGTACAACTTGCCTATATACCACCATATATATTCAAATATACAGTTATAAGTGTTTCCATTTCTTTCTCTTTTTTAGGATACGCAATAGCACATACGAGCGACTGCGCAAACTCAAAAATGGCATATTGAGCCAAGTATTACGTCACATCCTGTCACGTGATCCAATAGCACCTGTTTTATGGGAGCCCCATTATAAAGCGCTGGATCGCCGACTTGTTTATTTATTAACTGTGATAGAAGAGTGCATAGTTGAAAATGGAGCCGCACTTGTTTTAAAAAAAGACTTTTGGGATTTTGCTGTAAATGGCGGGAATTCGAATACTTTAGTTAAAGGCATTCCTGTAACGAAATTTGAAAATATAAAGTCGATAATTAAGAAATGATTTTTATAGCTAGAATAGGATTTTTCGAGTTTTTACGTTTGCTTCGAGAAAATGATATCAGCCTGGTGAGATTAATATATAGAACTGGAAGATAGTGGTTATATTTGTATATACAACATATTTACTATATTATACCATTTCATAAGTGATATCATAATTTGGTCAATCTCCCCAATCCCCTTACAATAAAAGATATAATTAAGCCAAGTTCACACGTAAATAATGCTTTAAAGGGCGCACTTTTTGCATGAACATACAGGAAAAATTTCTCATTTGTTTTTATACAAATATGGCATTCAACCTTAAGGTTTTCGACCTTTTATTCATGCGCTTTTTGTATGCGTGATCGCTGCTTAAATTGTTTTGTCTTTTTTTGTTCCTACCGATATATCTTAATCGAATAACACCGAATTTTTACGATTATGTAAAAACGAAATGTCTTATCATATTAATATTTACTGGACTAAATGTAGGCCTTCTAGCTGCAACTACATTCCCAATTTCAAGAATCTACTCCTATTCCAAATATGCACAATGTTTGGAATTGGAGCCGATTTCGAGGCTAAAAATGGCAAAGTCCACCATGTAAAGTGAATGGGGGACTAAAAATCGGCTCCCATTCCCAACATTGTGCATGTTTAGGATAGGAGTAGATTCTTGCAATTTGGAATGTAGTCGCAGCTAAAGGACCTTTAATTAGTCCAGTGAATATTAACATGGTATGGCATTTCATTTTTACACAATCGTTAAAATTCGGTCTTATTCGAATTATTATTAATTCTTAATTATATAAACATTTGATATTATTTTTGGAAATAGAACAAGAATCATTTGATACATTTTCAACATATTTTTAAAACTGTGTTTTATTTACTAAGCACCTTAATTCATGGAATCTTCAACTTCTGTATCCCATTTCTTCCCCTAACTACGCTGTCAAGGCCCGGTTAAAAAAGTATAGGGAGGATATTTCGTCATTTGTGTTATATATGAGTTCAGATCAACTATACATATTGATAGTAAGAGCGTACGTAACAGTCACTTGTAAAATTCCTAATTTTGTTGTTTCGAACTGGTTTGGGAAGAAAGCCAATGATTTGGCATCAATTCATAGGTCTAATCATGACAATTTTGATATTTCTATAAAAAGGATTTAAATGCATAAATCTATAGAACAAATCCTATCACTTACGAGTCGTGCTCAATCCATGACTGAACATCGATTCGGCACGAAATTTGTCATTCCCCCACCCACCAATGTCACACATTGTGTCATTATTATAAATAAAAATAATAATCTCATTTCATAATTCTATTGGGGATTGGTCCAAATAAACATATGCAACAAAAAGTATTCAAAAATATTTGTTACTATTCGAAAATATGCTCTGAAAAACAATGGTTTCTTTATGTGGAGGATACATACGTTTTTTTATAATACAAGAGAAAAATAAATAGGTTAGCATCAAGTATTTGAAAGTCTGGATTAATCAACGAGGGTTTGGTACTTATGATACGAATTACTTCTTCGTTCGCGATACGTCTTGTCCCGCTTATTCGTAGCATACATCGCATTATGCTTTTAGGCGCTGTTACCACATTTTGCTGCTGGTCATAATCTCGACTCGATACAACAGTGTTGACCAGACATGGCACATGATTAACTTAAGTCTTGCTTGTATACTGTCAATATGGTCTATCATAATCGTTTGCAGTTAGATGAATGACTTTCTCGCAATTTCTTTTCTTCTGCGAATCTCCTCATCACTCTTTCTGTTTCAGATAATCAGCTCTCCAAAATACAACAATGCACTGCCTTTTTCAGCCTTTTGACCATCTAGTTGGATTTTAACTTGGGGTATTTCGCCTTTAGCCCTACTACCATGGTTGTTGTGTTATTTTACGTTTTTCTCCATACATTCAATAATTAACATTTTTTCTGATTTACCATACATCTATAATATACTATTTTTGTCGCGGCTTTGAACTGCAATTAAATGATATCATTACCATAAAGTTATATACATATTATGAAACCTTTATGCAATAATGCATTTGATCAATATGTATACTGATTATATGAAGATGTGATTTGAAATGCCTTGTGTGATGATATTTCAATTTGAAAGCATTAAAATCACATTTTATCTTTATTTTAAAAAGTGCTTCGCAAAATCATCAACAGTTGAAAATGTTAATAAATAGGAGATGAAACAAGAGGATCAACAAACTCCACTTACAAAAAATACATCTACCATACAACAGCTACATAATTCACATGTTTAAGAAAATATAAACATACCCATTTTATGCAGAAAACCAAGGGTTTATGTTATGTTCCGAACGCAAAACAACTCTGTGGGATAGCCGAGATGTTATTCAATAGGATGCGCAAGGTGTTGACCATCACACAGCTCAACGTACAAGAGATAGACATCGTTCACTGAACGTATAAAACAAGTTTAATAGCCAAATTTAAAAAACGATTGGAGTGGACTGAACACTCCAGTTCTAGACTTTGCACAAACGCAGTGACGCAAGACTTATAAATGAATTACAAATGACGAATTATGCCCTCAGCATATCTTTTCAGACCAATGAACATAGTGTTGGCATAGTTAGCAAATTGTCACTGCCAGGCAGCGAAACAAAAGATAAACTGCCTTAAGTTGTTTATTTGACCCTCAATATGGCATATGAACTCATGCATGCAATCAATGCGACAAAAGTGACAAAAGCCGATAGCATTAGTACCTCAAAATCTTAAATTGCATTATTAGGTGCAAAGGGTAAACTGCAAATGGGTGAACTCATAAAAGTCACTGTGGTTATTTTACAAAGTTGGCTTACTTTGTATTGACGTACCACTGAACTATTTCAATATATAACACAAGGTCTGGTTATACTGTACAAACAATAGGTCATGCTTGAATTGACTAGGATAAATAAACTCTTTATGTCGTGACAAACTTTGCTTATTTGGACCAGGTGAACTGTCTATCCACTGTTACCCTTCATTTGTTTTTGCTCATCATTTCATAAAGTATAACGTGATTTGAATTTTGTTTTGTCTCCAATATTACTTTAATTGATATCACTCTACTTTTTTATTTGAATGAACTTTTTATTTCAAGATTTAGTACAGTTCAGTATCGTGTTTGAAACTACGGGCAATTCATAGGTATTTATTTTATATATTTACACAGCAATATTGTCTTAGCTATTTTCACTTCTTCTTTATGGTTTTTAAGAAAAAACCTAGTTACAAAATGTGTATAAAGTTCATAATTTGTGTGGTCATTTTAGAGAGTTGGCACTTTATTTTGTGGATGATTTTCAGATAAGTGCATGTGTGAAAATCGAGGCCTGAAAATAGATCTGCTCATATATATACTCATTGATTATTTTATCTTAGTTTGAAGTGTCTATATTATTTGTTTCATTTGTTATTATTATTTTCGTTTAAAATATGAATATTTATGCCTATCTGATGACATGGGAAGCATTGGGGTTGGTTACTTAATTCTTATTCGGCACCCAATGGAAAAAAATAACATTGAAATGTTTTATTCGAATGAATAAATGCGTGATAGTATATACCTTCTTCTTCTGTCATAAACAAATAAACAATGCTGAAGCTTTAAATAGTATTAACATTCAATGCTCTTTTTGTTTGATCTTTTATGCAAATCATTCTATATCATTACTTAAATTTTAGATCCCGAAATTCATCTGGTTATAACCTACATTTGTTAGTTTGTCTCTTCCAATTTCTTATTAATAAAAGGCATGCCTTTCCATAACATTTGTGTTTGGAATAAAAGAACATTCAAGTGCGTGCAATCCTGTTTAAATAGCTGATTATATCGTCAATGTAAATAGCTGGTTTTGGCCGACTTGGATCTTCTATCTCAGGCCACTCTTCCCTATTTAGATATGACATAATTATAACTTGTTATAATTCTGGATTATATGTGTATTCCGGTATTTGAGACTCACTATGCAATACACTCTTTATCGTAACTAGACTTTAAGAAATCAGAACATAGTTGGTTATAACCATATATTTTCGTGGCCTCAATTCCCAATTGATTAATAGTTGTGTAAATTTGTTTGATTCTAGATTAAAGGTACTTGATTATAGGTGATCCACTCTGTTCTCAAAAATGCAATTACGTTAGCTGTTTATTCAATTTGTCGATCATAATATATATACATATATAATTTTTTAATTGTATGATGTCATCAAACTATTACGCAGTGGCTTAAATGTTATTTCATCGTACAAATATATGTTATTGTTCGTGTTTTTCTTTGCAATATTAATATTTTTGCAGTTTAACCAGGATTATTTTGTCAATTTAATTCCATATTTTCAGTGTTGGGTATAGCCATTTGTGTTATATTTTTTATTGGGTTTCATCACCTTTGTGCAATCAATTAAACATTTCTTATTGGCTTTGTTGTCAGTGATAAAATCAAAATAAACTACTTTGTGCTTCGATATTTTAAAGCATACATAGTTTGAAATTATTTAAATTGCTGTTTGAAAATGGTAAATGTCAAATATGTGCTATCACATCACAAAATATCATATCTAGACCGTTACCATATGCATTGTCTTGATCATTGAAAACGTGATTACAAATGCTAAAACAGGTACCATGACAGGTTTTTTTGTTATGTGTCATATTTTTTATTATGATTGTTACCGCATCCACCATCCTTTTCTTCATAATTTTTCATTTTATACTTACATATACATGCCTTTGATAGGGGTTTTTGTATGATAAAACATATTTTGCAAGAGCATGGGAAATAAAAGACAATTAAGTATGAAATATGTATATTTATTACTTTAATTGGAACAAACAGTTCTTTATCATTTTATTCAATCACATTTTGAAAATTTTAAAAATCACACCGCTTGTTCAAAATACCAAATAGACTCCGTGATTTTCTTTTACAAAAGTGTTTATGTTAATGAACCCTACTATTGTATGTATAAATTTACAAAATACAATTAATATACATATATCAAACATAAATCTAACCTTTGATTTGTTCCAATATCAAAATATTAATAGCATTCTTAATTATTAAACATCAAAATTATTTTTCTTAAACCACCCAATTTTTGTTCACTATTTGAAGGTGCTTATATACTGTTTCTAGACATGATTGGTTATTCAAAGAGAAAGTGGCAACAGCCTCGATATAATGATAATTGTAATAAAACCATTCGAAAATATATACAAAATGATGATATATTTAAAGAGCACATTATTATATACTTGCACCTAAATTTTGAAATATCGTCAACAATTTATTTTAAGGTAAATCTATGAAATTGTCTTTATAGATAAAACAAAGCTATTATATAAATGCATGTAAATATTTTCAGTTTTTGCTTTCTCCGATATTTGTATCAGCTACAAAACATGGTCAATATGTTTGCAATATGATACCTACTTTTATTGTGTACGTGTCAAACCGAAAAACTAAGAATGCCTTGCATTCAACTACTTGAACAATCTTAATATGTCGCTTTATTTTCTAAACAAGAAAGCAAATATAGCACACAAAACAGAAAATATATAACGCATAAAATTTGATGATCTATTATCGAATGTAGAATTACTGCTTAAGTCTTCCCATTTATTTGTTTGGTCTTCAGTGTGATCTTGATAGGTTTCGATCTGTTGATTATCAGTGTCGAGACTTGCTATTTGGGTATCATCGCCATTGGTAATTCCTCCGGAATTATGAGATCGCTGCAAAAAATAAAAATAATGATGATACAAATATATTCAGGTGCATATACAAGCAAATCAAAGCAATTATGGAACGAAACACAAAGAGGAATATTGCTTGTTACCTGCGGATATGTATGTTCATGCTATCTTACACGTTGACAATGGAATTTATAAAAAATATCATATGGATGTATTTGAAATAAAAGCATATTTAGCACTTTGGTCAAGTTGGTCGTTTACGAATGCCTATATCAAATAATCATATAGGTTATGGGTTTAACCATTTTTTAAAACGCAATCATTCGTGAATATCATATGTAGATGCTGTTTAAAGCCACAATTATAATGTGAATTCTAAAATAATGATTATAGGTCATACTACAATCACTACCTTTGTGGCAAACTTGACTTTGTAAACGGCATAGAGCTGAGTTCTTCGTCATTTGCCACCGCTAATAAAGTATCTCCAGTTTTCTCGTTTAAATTTTCGTTTGTTCCTTTAACCGTGGATTTAGTTTGTTCATTATAAAGTATTCCAAACACTACCTTGGTCTTATCCTCTTTGATCTCTTCACCCTGGCTTGGTTGCAGCTTATCTGCTAACTTACAAATTCTTTCCGTTTTATTTGTTATAGATGTTTTGATAGCGTCACAAGTCTTATCACTTTGATGGACAGCTATTTGCAATTGTGTTTTGCATATTTCTTCAATTTTTTCTTTCTCTTGTTTTAAACTTGCTATGGTTTTTGTTCCTCCAACTGCAAGAATTTCATATTTTCCTCATGTACATTTGCAAAATGTTCTTTTATAACTCCCTCGTTTTCCTTTGGAGCATTTGCCAATTTTGCTAACCCCTCAAAGTCAATTGTTTGGAATTTTGCCTTTTCCATTGCTGTGCTTGCTTGAGAATTCAGTTATGATAATCGAATAAATAACCTATGGAACAACTGAGTTTGTGCTTATATTTAGAGGTAATGAGGGCCTGTGGTTATAACAAACCATGAAAACGCTCTCAAATGATGTCATTTGGATATATTGAGCAGTACACTTTGGGTTTTTTGATCAGCGAAAAATGTTTATACCATGTTTATATTTTTCCATATGTCTTGGTAAATACATTTTGGATATTATATTACCAAGGTCTACGTGGAATATTAAATGTATATGGGAAATTTCATTAGTCACGTTATTAAGCTATTCATTCGTATGGAGCAGTTGTATATTGGCTAGAGGCCATTGGTTTGGCCCATTAAAGTAATTCTGGCGACAAAAATCACTCAGTCTATTATGGAGGATTGTCTTTTGAGTGGGTTTGACGCAAAGATGACCTGTAAAAATTCAAGTAGGGTATATGTTCGTATTGTGAACTAATTAATATATGTGTGAATATGAATATTCATATATATATTTTTGTTTAATATCTGATATATTTAGCAGTACAGTGTAAGTATGGAAATATTCAAGCCTCGAAATCTTTCATATTTTATGAAAGATTTCAAGATATACATTTGAACTAACATGAGAGAATTGTTCGAAGGAAATTTGATATATTGTACATATTAGGCTACATTATGCAAGTTATATGTTATTGAGTTGCTATTTGTTATGCCGACACGATATACCATGTAACTCCGACTTGTTGACATTTTTTAAAGTTTTAACCATTTTATACGTTTATATATTTCAAAACGATTTGCTATCTTGCTTATCTGTAATTGGATCACTTATCCAAATTACGACCGTTGGCTTGTTTGGATATCTTTATAAGGTTATTTGGTTATAAAAGGTCCCTCTGACATTTTACATTTTACACGTTTGTACTAATGCATTCATTCAAAGTGGAAGTGATATTTAGTTATATGCATGAGGCATTTATGTGCATGAATTACATGAATCCAATGCCATGTGTCTTAGGGGTAAACGGTTATTTATATAAAGAATACAAGTTCTGATAATGATTTTTATTAGAGAGTTATAAAGACTAAAATACAACCGAGTTTATAAACACGTGCTTTCTGTAAACTTAGTCATTTACTAGTATTTATAATGATTATGTGCATTATCTAAACTCCTGAATTACATGAATCCAATAGATGGTGTCACATCTGTTTGAGGTGTTCCTTTTCATCCCCTTAAAATGGGATTCATATGTCTGACCGTTTATGATTTTTCATATACTGTCAATAATCCAAACCTGTGTTTTTATCAATGAAAGTTTATGTTCAATGTGTAAAATATGGAAAATACATATGAAGTCATTTTTAACCACAAATTGAACTATACTTTAGTAACTTTATTTATTATTTTCCCAAACTTTCGATAGGGGAAGTCACAAATTTGTGAATGAATAAAAACATTCTGCGATAGAGAAAGAATCATTTGATTATTCAGGAGTAATAATTGCCTCAACCTAAATTGTATTTTTCACTGTCCATGTAAGGAATAATTGCTACCGGAATAGAAATTTCCCCGAAACGATCGCTTAGCGTCCTTGTCGTAAAGCGTTAGGTTCAACTAGTATATGTGTTATGCACGCCAGATAGTGAAAGCAAAACAGGTTTATTTTTAACTTTATGTCATTGCACTCTTCTATTGATCTCATAGCGATTCAATAAACGTTATGGGATTTAGGATATATTGAAACAACGCAGGCCTATTATAATATTTTACGAATAACAATAACTAATCCATATATGTTGGTACGAAACAGTTTTGATATATTGTTCCTTTTTATCAGAAAGAGAAGTAATTTTATAACACGTTTAGGTAAACAGTGCACTCACACGTCTTCGGAATATGTACTTGACAAAAGTCTATTAGACTTTTGGCATATGCTATATTCTTTCTTCTATCATAATTACAATTGAATGAAAGACTACATGCAAATATGCACATGATTGTTATCTTCTTTTAATTTATTAAAATACATATCACAGCATAAGTTTACATGTTAATGTGTATACTGTGAAATAAAACATGAAATTAATTTAACTTAATTTTGCACTTATTTTGTCAGGTTCGCATGACAATAGAATTTGTTTTGTCTCGATAACTGTGTTTTAAACTTATAACAATATAAATAAGTATATTTTTATAATAACATAGACAAAGTTTCTTAAAAAGCCTGCTTCGATCGATGTCCGCAAAATATTTCCCTACATTCATCGTTTAAAATTAAAATCATATAAAGATGCATTCTAAAATGTCCATACTTCACAACGTCATAAATCGTTGTGTTTTGGTTACTCGCAATAATTGTATAAGGCTGGTTGCTATAGCTATACATAAAACAAATCTTAATAACACAAACCTAACCTGTAAGTTTTTGTCTTAACAAGGACAATAATGTACAAAACCTTAAATACACCAATTTACGTTGGAATAATTAATTTCATGGAATATTGATGCAACTACGAACACATAACAACTAATAACAAACACGAAGAAAGTATTTTTTGTTTAGTACTATAAAACAGTAAAGTTTAAAATTTGTAGTTATATTATGACTTCGCCGACTTATTTCATTCTTAAAATATTGCATAATATCACAACAAGCTTAGGTGGAAAAACATCAGCAATCACAATCAATCATAAAATAACGCACTTAATACATCTAGGACACAGTGAACATAATTATCATGGTATAATGATATTTTGTCCGTTATTTCAGGATATGCGATTCACAACAAAATGGATACATTAACACATAGTATATTATCCTTTACTCGTTAATCTTTATTCAACCATCAACGGCCTTATGTGACTTTTATTCTATGTTTTATGTTATGGAGCTATATGATCTTAATTCTTTCTAATTTGTTTTCCCAAAAAATTCCTTCGCTTTTATATCAACAAGCTGAGCCCCCCCCCCCCC